>JBBIGA010039734.1:0-13456 GCA_037576975.1 Alestes dentex
TATATATATATATATATATAAAAGCAGCTGTACTTGCTCCTCTCCTGTCAGTCCAGATTATGTTGGTTTTTATTAATACGAGGTTAAATGATCCACAGAAATAGCTCCGGTCCTGTGGGAACTGCCACTGATTCGGTATAAATTGTGTGAATCTGCTGTCATCATCACAAAACGACATTTCCCCCATATCATGCACGACTAATCCTGTCCAAATAGCTCTAGCTCATGACATAGTGAACATGCAGCAGATTTCATGACATCACAACCATGAATCTCCTTTTTTTGGCAGCTGTGGACCATATGAGACACGGCACGGGCCCTTTAATTTGTGTACTGAGGGGCTTTTCTCCTCTGACAGGTTGAGGAGCCTGTGGAGAACAAATGCTCGGCACAGCAGCTGGTCCTGGTAGGCTCATGTTCTTGATGGGGGCTCTGATAGGACTGTAATCTAGGGAGAAGCTGTCTGTGTGAAATGACTAACATTAACCAGAAAAACACATTACAAGAATTTTTTGTTTCCGGCCACAGGAAAAGCCACAGACTTGTCCAGTGCAGTGTGTCTGACCAGGCTTACGATTTCCTAGAAAGCCAGAAGTTACGAAGTCCTAGACACTCAGAGAAGTGTTTCTACACCCAGTGAGATGTGTAACACCACCACCCCCCACTCGAAGCCAGTCCTGGAGGCTGGAAGGGCTTCGAAGTGCTGGTGAGATGTTTTACAGTATAGCAAACTGGCCCCTTGTACTCATGTTGAACAATATGAAATTCTTCCTCTGTATTTAAACCATTCACCAAGGGGAGCAGTGGGCCGCCAGGAACACAGCACCCGGGGAGCACTGTGTGTGGACGGTACCTTACTCAAGAGAACCTCAGTGGTGCCACTAGCAGTCCTGGGATTCGAACCCACGACCTTCTGATCACAGGAGAACTCCCTAACCACTAGGCCTCCAGTTGCCCCAAAAAGAGCCAGAGGTTGGGGAAACCAGGCTGCAGCCTGAACACGAGGCTGGAGTCGCTTCTCGGTCCGAGCTGTCCGTTCCACCTTAAAAAGCTGCTCTGGGGGCGCTGTTTAAGGTGGAACGGAAAGTTCCGATTCGACTAAGTTCCGAGTGGACCCGGAGCCGAGCCTGGAGCCGAACCTGGACCCCCGGGGAGCCGTGGAGCGGCCGCTACGACCCCTCGGAGGCGAGAGAAAGAAGTTAACTCAACTTTGGCCACAAACTCACCTCTTCCTCTCGTCTCCTCTGGCTCCTGTGTCCTTCTCTCTCTCTCTCTCTCTCTCGCTCTCACTGTCTCTTTCTCCCCTCAAAAACAAAACAACAAAACCTCAACTCTTCCACAACTCGGGCTCTCTCCAGAGACAGCTCCCTAACTCGCTCCTTCGTAAAGAAAACGGCCACGAAACTTTCCTCTTTCTTTCTTTTCTCTCTTCTTTTTTTTCTCTCTCCTACTCACCCTTCCTCTCCTCCCCTCCACTGCGTCTCTGCTCCTCCTCTCCCCGGCCTTCCGCCCTCGTCACCCGGCTCCCGGCCCCGCTCCCGCTCCCGGCCCCGGGCTTCAGAACTGGCAGCGTTTCACAGTAAAAACAACACGAACTCTCAAAAAGTTGTTGTGAGAACACTGGTTAAAAGTTCCCCACCGACCAAAACACTCCACAATTCAGCGGTGGGGATGTAAACAAAGCCATTCAAACGGTCAATCCATACTGTGTTGTGTCGTTTACTTATTTATTAGTATTATCTATTATTTGCACTTTACCTCAGTGAAATAAGATAACTTTGAAAAAGTAGTTGTGGGAACACTGGTTAAATGTCTTTCCTACCATTTCCCCCCAGATAACCTCCACAGTTCAGTGGCTGGAATGTAAATAATGTCGTTTTCTGTGGTTTACTTAAAACAAATGTAATCCAGATTTATTTACTATGACGTATCATTTGCATTTCACCCACGAAATAAGACTAACTTAGAAAAGTAGTAGTGGGAACACTAATATCTTTCCAACCATTTCCCCCCAAAAACCTCCACAATTCAGCGGTTGGGATGTAAATAAAGTTATTTAGTGTTTTTTTGTGGTACCCAGACAACCTGTATATCAAAACGTCCATTAACTTCACAATGAGTTTACTGTACAGACCCATCAGCTACAAGTGTATTCTAAGTGTTTCTATATAATGATTATAAAATAGTTGAAAATCTAAACAAAATCTGTTTTTATTAGGAATTATTTGGTCTCACCACACCCTGCATGTATCCTTCCACCATGAAGGGATTTACAGAAAAGGAACAGTCTCAAAATAATCCTAAAATAATGTCTCACATGTCGGGTAGTGTATTCGTGATTATTTAATGTCATAACTTTTTTATATAATAAATACTCTTCTAAGAGACATCTGGTTCCATTCGTCACCACTGAACAACTTCATTACTAGAGATCTTCTTCTACTACTTTATGTTTTAGGAACTTATTTTGAGACCTTTCAGCTCATATAATAACTTGATATACAAACATAAAATGTAAATAACTGTTGATTTCGGTCACAGGCTAGATAAGGCCTTGCTTTATCAAAACCACAGGGTGGATTTAATAGGGCTGATGACTCACAGGTTCATTTGCATGGACGCACGCCACATCTCTGTGATATCAGTAATATTTCCATTTAGTTGTGGTAGGCCCACACTACAGCTATTATGAACCATCTCAGATCAGTGTGAAACCCTGCAGCAGAAGAAGAAATGATTGTTCCAGTGCCCAATGGTGGATGGACAAAGTGCAAGGAAATACCTCCGGCCGCAGTTGCAGGAATTCACCACAAGGGGGATCAAAATAAGTGAGCTAGTACAACAGAGAGTCCATCTTCTACATTTTTAATACACACTATATTACCAAAAGTATTGGGACGCCTGCCTTTACACACACATGAACATCCCATTATTAATACATAGGCTTCAATATGGAGTTGGCCCATCCTTTGCAGCTATAACAGCTTCAACTCTTCTGGGAAAGCTGTCCACAAGGTTTCAGAGCGTTTTTATGAGGATTTTTGGTCTTTCTCCTAGGAGAGCATTTGTAAGGCCAGGAACTGATGTTGGACGAGAAGGCCTGGATCACAGTCTCCGCACTAATGCATCCCTAAGGTGTTTTGTTGGGGTGAAGTCAGGGCTCTGTGCGGGCCAGTCAAGTTTCTCCACACCAGACTCGCTCATCCATGTCCTAATGGACCTTCCTTTGTGCACTGGGGCGCAGTCATGTTGGAACAGGAACATGTTCATTCCCAAACTGTTTCCACAAAGTTGGGAGCATGAAATTGTCCAGAATGGCTTAGTATGCTGCAGTATTCAGAGTTCCTTTCACTGGAACAAAGAGGCCAAGCCCAACCTCTGAAAAACAAGGGACCCCACACCATAATCCCCCCTCCACCAAACTTTACACTTGGCACAATGCAGTCAGGCAAGTATGGCTCTCCTGGCGACCTCAGCATGTGATGTCACTGCTCTGTGATTTTACATGGCCCACTACTTTGTGGCTGAGTTGCTGTTGTTCCCAGCTGCTTCAACTTTGTTATAATACCACTAACAGTTGACTGTGGAATATTTAGTAGCACAGAAATTTCACAAATGGATATATAGTACAGGTGGCATCCTAACGCTGTACCACCCTTGAATTCACCGAGCTCCTGCAACCGACCCAGTCACATTTTCACAAATGTTTGTAGAAGCGGTTTGCATGATTTCATACACCTTTGGCCATGGAAGTGATTGGTACACCTGAATTCAATAATTTGAGGGGCGTCCCATTACTTTTGGCAATATAGTGTGTGTTATCATCTGACCTCTTTTTTCTCCGTAAAAACTAAACGGGCGTTTTATATATTTATAGTTTATATTTAAAGACATTAAAGCCTTTAATTTAAAAAAGTTACTGACTATCTGCCTGTTGGCCCTGTCATTGGGAGATTGTGATTTCGAACCAAAGACACTTTTCCACTGGTCTACTGGAGCTGTGCTTTATCTAAGCCATACTGCAATGGAATGGAAGTTGTTGCACGCTTTGATTTTCCAGTGTACCTCAGTCCTGTACTGATGTTTCTGACACGTTGGCAGCACAATGGGGACATAACGAAGTGGAAGATTTTTCTGTCACAGCCACTTTTCCACTTTTCTTATTGTGGTCTTGTACTTTTTGCTTTGAATTTTTATTCTTTTTTTCCTCAGCATTCTTTCGCTGTGTGATGAATAGCTAACCCAAAGTCCTGGTACACATTTGCAAAAATCCCATGCTCTGTTGTTTTTTGCATGGACAGTGAAAAACCAGGTTTGGTGGTATGGCATGATGGGGGGGAGGGGGCCCTAGCTAGACCTGGAGACGACTCAGTGGTTTGGGCCCCTAACATGTTTATAATCCTGGTAGTGTTTATCTTCTATGCTGTATAACCAACCGTCCATCAGTATCAAATCTGCACAAATTATAGATTTAAAAAGCTGACAAAACTGGACTATTCTTTTCTGTCTTATATATGCACTTTTAACCTTGTTTGATTGTTTACTTATGTAGTTTTATGTATTCTGACTTTCTATGTTCCATAAAACACTGAAAACAATTTCCAAAGATGTATCTTATTTGTGGATTGGGATTCTGAAACTGAGCACTGACCCAAACAGACATTTATTCAACACCCCCAACAGTAACACCCACAAGCTTATCGTCATAACCTGTTTCTACTGAACCAGAGGACAGAAGCTAAGGAAACATGTGGTCTGCCCTTCACTTTATTTTGTGGTCTTCAGATCAGTAAAAAGCCTTTGAGAGAAATATGCTTTCACTTTTATCATTCTGAACTTTGAAGATCGTCCTGGCTGACCTCATTACCCCTCAGTCCTAGCACTTTCCTCTGTCTAGTGATGTCATTACCCATCAGATATTACATATGCATAAGTGACAAGTCCATGAAAAAGCAAAGACAAGAGAGTTCCTTTTCTCTGCATTAACACACCAAAAAACAAAAACAAACAAATTCAAACACCTGCCCTTTATATAAAAAAACTAGTGACAACTGCTAGTGCGTAATTAAAGAGGTATTACAGTTTCAATTTCTTCACAAAAATGTGTCAAAACATTGACTGTTATTTATACCATTCTATACTTTAATATATATATGATATACTTATTACTATTTAAACAACACCATATCTTGAATTTACTTACTATATTGATTACTGTTTGTATTACATTGTATATACTTAATATAAGTGGTAGTACAAATTTTCTTATTACCATTTCTACTGTATTATATATAAAATGTATTGATTACTATTTATACTGCACTTACATGCTATTCATACAATACTTACGGAATACACTTACTATACCATATATACATATATATATGGGGGGGGGGGTGTGCGCGTGTGTGTATTTGTGTGTGTGTATATAAAACACTACTGAACGCTGTGAAATGCTTCTGGAAAAGTTTCTACCCGCAAGCAATTACACTTCTCAACCACAGTACATAATGGACAACAGCACACACACACACACACACACACACACACACACACACACACAGACTTACCTTTCCATTCTCCTTTCCTCCAGCACATGCAGCTTTTGCACACCGGTAGTTTCTTGCACGTTTGTTCATTTTATTGCACATATTTGTTCATTTTTAAACGTATAAAAATATTTATTTCTTAAAAATTAGATTTACATTTACAGCATTACATCAGTGCTCAAGTAGTCCACATCTGTTCCTTAAATCTGTATATTTCTGTTTAATTAGACTGTACTGTTTTGTAAGAAATTGTCTTGTCAGTTCTGTGTAGCACAGCCGGGGGATATTGCCGGGAAAAGCATTTCACTGTGTGTTGTTCTAATCTAAACTGACCCCTTGTTTCCTCTTTGACGCTCAGTGGTGGTCCTGCTGCTGTGTAGGAAGATCATGGCTGAGGCCAGCATCACTTGCCGTTGTCGGCAGCACAAAGACGACAAGCGCTCCATCGCTCTATAAATACTTTGGTGCTGTAGAGAGAAAACAGAAAGGCGTCCTGGGATGGTGAAATATAGCTGTACTCAGAGGCGGGAGGTTTGAAAGTAGCCAATCCGAGAATGTTATTTATTTCTCCTTGCTGCTGATTGGCTGCTGCCCTTTGACGCAGCTGCAGTCCAGGATGCCCCTCCTGGAGCCTCTCTAGTGTTCTCGTGTTTTTCGTTTTGTATTTCTGTATTTTTATTACTGCAAATTAAATGAATGTATTACTGTATTTACCCTGCTTATCCCAAAGAAATCGCGCGTGCATGAATTACAGAAGAGCCTATACAGGGGTAACGTCGGTATTTTACATTCTAGCACTGCGGGAGTTCAGCTTAAACTGTACAGTGTGGATACGGGTTTACCTTTACATTTTCTTTAAGGGCAATGTATTAAGCTGAGTTTAAAATTAAATGAAAGTTTTTGGAAGCATATATGGGGGCAGATTTAGGGTTTACTCTATAAAAATAGTCTTTTTTCCCCACATCACAACATCACGTTTTTTCACTATACATGGGTGCTTTTGGAACGGAACCCCGCGACGTTATGCTATATGTGGAATATACTTATTACACTTATAATACACTTGTACTATAATGCTTGTACTATTACATTACATTACAATCATTAGGCAGATGCTTTTATCCAAAATAACTTACAATTTGATGAGACACTCAAGTTTCAGAAGAGTGTGAGAACCAGATGAGTTAAGTGCTAAAATCTTTTTCTAAGAGTAGTGTAGGAAGATGCTTTCTGAATAAAAGAGTTTTCATGAGGTTTTGAAGCTAGAGAGGTTTGAGGTTTGAGGCTATGAGGTTTTCTGCTGCTCTGGTCTCTCTTGTATTATTTAGACAGTGTCCTCCTGATTATTTCTTGTAATAACTGTTCCGTTTGTGAGCTTTTAGAGGCATTACAACTCCTTGGACGTCTGGTTCCATTCACCAACAATATGACGCGGTGAGTTTGTCTAGAATTAAGTAAAGTGTCCGTTCGTCATACATGAACACACCACAGCACACAGTGTGAACAGTGTGAAATTTTTCCTCTGTATTTAATCCATTCACTGAGTGAAGCTACGGGCAGTCAGGAACACAGCGCCCGGGGAGCAGTGTGTGGGGACGGTACCTTTCTCACTAGAGTGAGCAAGGCACTCAGTGATGCCACTAGCAGTCCTGGGATTCAAACCCACGGCCTTCTGATCACAGGGGCAGCTCCCTAACCACAAGGCCATCAGCACTTAACGTCAAATCGCTCAGAATATATATATATTTGCAGAAAATGTTTCAGAAAATTCTTTTTCAAAGAATTTTCTACCTAGTTTGCCAGCTCCAAGTATGAAAGTGTGTTGATTGGAACACAGCCCAGTAAACACGTGTAGAGGGAAAGGGCTGTATTTGGGACAGGTGCTGGCTGCACTCGCGTTGCCCCGCCTTACTTTGATCTCATTGGTCTATTGGGTGTCTACGTAACGCCCCGAACGGCTGTGTTTGAATCTGATTGGCTTAGAGCGGCGGTCTGGATGACAGTCAAGTTTCCTCACTCACTCTTCACCCGGTCGTGTGTTTTTCTGAGGGACTCGGATGAAGGTGAGCAACTTTTGGGCTCTTTGGTATAATTCTATAGACTTATTTGAGCTTTTAACGTTATTATAACTTAGTAATATCCTTCCTCGTGAGAGAAATCTTCGCTAGTCCCTGTGGTCCATATATGAGGTGTCACAGGAGTAGCTCTCTGTCCTTATTACTGCACTATATTTACAATTTTATCTACAAATAGCTGATTTTTTGAAGAGGCAATGCACTTTTTACGTTAACCTCTTGGGCTAAACACTTCCAGGACCTGCCGAGGAGGTAAGCTGTTCAATAAAATAGTGAAATATTTCATTGTATAGAAACTTACCAACACATTTCTATAAAGTGGTGGTGAATGGAACTAGGCCTCCCTCTACAAAATACAAATACAGCCACTTTATTTACCCACCAGGGACCAACACGTGTCTTCTGATGGTAAAATAGGGGTTTCTAGGGTTTTATTTGGCCCTACTATACTATGTGTCCCTCCTCCATGAAAGGATATATAAAAACCTCTTTAAAACATTGTAAAATTATGTCTTAAGCATCAGGCAGTGTATTAGTAACAATTTCATGTAATAACTTTCTGTGATGCAGCTTTCAGAAACGTTGAACATTTTGGACATCTGGTTCCATTCACCAGCACAGCAAAATCTTGGATTCTGATTTCTGACTGGGTGAGTTTCTCTAATGCTTTGTATCTCATATCAAACCACCAGAGGGACTGTGGAATTATGCAGAAACCATCATTTCAAAGCAGAGGGTATCAAATCGCATCCTGGGTGTAGTACAGGGGTCATCAGCCCTGGAAGTCCAGAGTCCGGCACAGGGCTGATTTTCAAACACACCAAGCTCAAATCATCAGGTTTAGTTTAGTTGGTGTGCACAGAAATTGCTGTACTGTGCTGCGGCTTCAGTCCAGACCATCGGGGCTGAAACCGATGACTGCTGCTGTGATGTTATGTTATTAATGTGTAATATTAACTGACCACTTTACTTACTCCCCCAGAGTCTCTCTCTGTCTGCCCGCCCCTCCTGTGCCCTCCCTCCTTGGACTGAATGCTCCAGGCGTTGCCTCGGCTGAACAGAGCAGTGGGGAGGATTCGCCGCGTGGGAGCTCATATTGCCAGTATGGCTCAAAACGGCAGCCCCTGTTTAGCGGGGAATGGGGGTGCTGTCACGGCTGCTATCCTCATCATCGGAGACGAAATCCTCAAGGTGAGGAGGCAGCAGACACTATGTATCATTAGAGAGCCAATATTAATATTGTGTAGTACGATGAGAGTAATGGAGAAAATTCAGTGGAGACTGTGGCGGTTGGAGGCCTGGTGGTTAGGGAGTTGAGGTTGTGGGTTCGCATCTCTGTGGCACCACTTAGATACCGTTGAGGAAGGTACCGTCCCCACACACTGCTGCCTGGGAGCTGTGTTCCTGGCTGCCCGCTGCTTCACTTTTTGAATGGGTTAAATACAGATAAAGGATTTCACACTGTTCACAATGTGTGCTGTGCTGTGTTCATGTGTGACAAATGGACATTTTACACACTTTACTGACCCAAGCAAAAGTTGGGGTACCCCTGGTAAAATGACTAGCGTAATGTATACTATTGTTGAAAAAGTTTAGAATCACATCATGTTACTTAGTACAAGGGATTCATTTCCAAACTTATGACTTTAGACATGTATAGTAATAAATAATAACACAGTAAGAATTAGGGCATTAACACAAAAGTCGACTAGTCGAGTGTTTTTTTTCTCTCTCTGCCCTCGCTTGTGTACAATGCAGTCTCTGCCTCTGATTGGCTGACGCTGACATGCGCTCCTTGCTTTAACCAATTACTATAGTCCCTTCATAAAAGGGGCGGTACCGTTGGCACGTAGAGTGGAATCTAAACACAACAAGACCAGAGAGACAGCAGCAGAGAACACAGACACACGTCACATGTGTGGAGATCCTACACTCTAGACACACAAACAGCACGGAGACCTGCACAACCTGCAAGTCGGTGTTAAAGTACAGTAACAGTACCGGCGTTCTGCACGGCATCTGAAACAGCACCGCTAGCTAACATGGCTAACGCTAGCACTGCAGAGAGTCGTCCTGCCGCGGCTTAAACTGTTCCCACTCTCAGTCGGACACTTGAATTTACCAGAAAATTCAAGGTATCAGCCTTTGTTTAGTTTAATTGTCGTGTTGACTGTTAATGTTAGAGAACTTTAATAAAAGTTGCTCAGTGTTGGACACCTGTGTTCCTCCGGTGCGTGTGTGTGACATCATCACGACTAGTCGACTCGACTTCGACTATCTTGCTGGATTAGTTGACTTGAAACAATCTGAAGTCGTTAATGCCCTAGTAAGAATGCTTCATGCTTCCCCTGATTTTCGTCCCAATTTAGGAATTTCCAATTCCAACCATTATATAGGACTCCTCCTGTCAAGCAGTACCACCAACACTGGGAGGATGAGGGTGAGCATCCAGAGGCCCACACTGGCTAGCATGACAGTGACGGATGGGGGTAGAGGGAGGGCCATTCTACCCCCTAAAGAGAGAGAACTGTGCTGTCTTGGACACCTGGCCACAGATGGCTGTGACACTACAGGGCATTGAATGTTAGGACAAATGCTTACACAGTTTAGTGTCTCAGGACCAAAAAAACAACATTTCTAATAATCAAGGATTATGATGAATTAGATAATAATGTAGGATTATAATCAAGGATTATGATGAATTAGATGAACTGTAAACATATAGTGGGTTACAGTTATCATGATGTTGAAAACTAGCTTCCAATAAGTTTTTCACCAGAAAACAAATTATGAAAAAAATAGCGTTAATGCATTTGATAAATATCATAAACAAGACACTAAAAGTATTTATTTAATACTTGAATAAAACAAGCTTTCGGGGGAAAACAATATGTCAAATAATAAGTAATGAAATTTTTGAAAATTGGAGGAATGTCAGTACCTATTACTACTAGTAGTAGTCTAGCAATTAAGTAATTATGTACATGCAGTTCATAACTGTAAATGTTTAGTATACTTATATACACAAAATATGGGGCGGCACGGTGGCTCAGGGGTTAGTGCTGTTGCCTCTGGGTTCGACTCCCGGGTTGGGTGCAGGGTCTTTCTGTGTGGAGTTTGCATGTTCTCCCCGTGACTGCGTGGGTTTCCTCCTGGAGCTCCGGTTTCCTCCCGCCACCAAAAACATGCATGCGTTGGGGGTAGGTCAATTGAACACACTAAATTGCCCCTAGGTGTGTCTGTGAGCGTGAATGGTTGTCTGTCTCTGTGTGTGGCCCTGCGACGTGCTGGGGATTGTCCAGGATGTACCCCGCCTTCGCCCATTGCAGCAGGGATAGGCTTCAGCCCCCATTCCCCGACCCAAAGTGCAGGACAAAGGGGTAGAAGATGGATGGATATACACTAAATATTTCACTACAAATACACTGCTGGTGTGGGTTTCCTCTCCTTTTATGGTCCACTCAAAAGTGATTTGAGCACGAAGAGTGCCCCCTTGTGGAGGTGACCTGTGGATCACCATTTAAATGGTAACTGAGAATGTTCATGTTAATTAATTGTGTAATCATGATAACCCTATTTATTTAATTACTTTACAAACTGAATGCCCCCCAGATGTTCCTTACTTCAGATGTACTTATTATAGTCATTTTATACATGTTTTTTTGTCAGGGTCACACCACGGACACCAACAGCGCCTACTTGTGCCGAGGCCTGCGGAAGCTGGGGGTCACCGTGCAGCGGATCACTGTCGTGCCAGATGTCCGGGAAGTCATCGCCGAGGAAGTGGCCCGGCTCTCCCCCTCTGTCACTCACCTCATCACGTCTGGAGGCGTTGGCCCCACACATGATGACGTGACCTTCGAGAGCGTTGCCATGGCATTTGGTGAGGGCCTGCGGGTCCACCCGGAGTTGAATGATCTGCTACAGAAGTTCTTCGGCACGGTTGATCCGAGTAGCGCCACCATGAAGCTGGCTATGGTGCCCGAGTCAGCCACGCTGAACTACGGCACCGACTCTCGGACCGGCCAGCCGCTCCGCTTCCCGCTGGTCAGCGTCCGCAACGTCTACATCTTCCCTGGAATCCCGTCCCTGCTGGAGCGTTCATTCGACGGGCTTTCGCACCTTTTTGCAGGCTCTGGGACCACTTTCCACTCGCGGGAGGTGTTCGTGGATGCCGACGAGACGGAGATCGCACCCGTGCTGAGCCGGCTGCAGGCAGACTGGGGGAAACGCGTGGCACTGGGGTCGTACCCAGACTGGCTGAGTAACTACCACCGGGTCAGACTGGTGCTGGACTCGGACAGTGCAGAGGAGGTGGACAAGGCTCGGGCTCAGCTGGAGGAGGAGCTTCCCAAAGGGAGCGTGGTCAAACTAATCACCGACCCAGTGTCCATCGCCACTGAGGAGGTTTACTCCCTCTCCAACAGCGGTAAGAGGTTGCAAACGGAAACAACATGGCAGATTTCCGAAAGCTCCTGTATGGCCATCAAAGGCGTGACCAACTAAATGTGCTTAATATGTTCAGAAAGTCTTGTCATTCCCCACAGTACATACTGAAATTAGTTGTAATGTAAAGAAAATAAAAAGTGGGTGAGGCCTTAAAAAGAGTGTTATAGAAAAATTTCCATTGCAATAATGCGTTTTATCTATTTTTACTAAATACAGTTTTCAGTGAGTATTTGCTGGACCATATTGTTAAACTTTCTTGTAACGTCTACATATAAAACATAGTCATAATTTATTTTCACTTAATCATTTTCCAACTTTATTTTATCTAGGCTTCAATTTTGTCTTGAAGCCCAAGTAGATAGATATAAATGCATTTGCTTTCATGTCAGCGCAACAGCAGTGAACTCAAAATGGTTTGATTTTGCAGCTTAGTTTGTATAAATGGATTTTGCACACTATATGCCAATCAGCCATAACACTAGAACCACTTGCCTAATATTGTCTAGGTACCCCTTGTGCTTGCAACAATGTTTAGGTAGGTGGTTTGTGTTAAAGTAAAATCCACCACCCAAAGTTTCCCAGCAGAACATTGCCCAGAACTTCACACAGCCTCCACCGCCTCACCTTCTTCTCATAGTGCATCTTGGTATTATCTATTCCCCAGGTAAGTAATGCATTCTTCCCCAGCCATCCACATGATGCAAACAAAACATGATTTATCAGAACAGAAACCCGTCTTCCATTGCTTCATGGTCCAGTTCTGATGCTCACGTGCCTATTGAAGGCACTTTTGGTGGTGGACGGGAGCATGGGTTTTCTGACCAGTCTGCGGCTACGCTGTGATGCACTGTGTGTTCTGACAGATTTTTATTTAACCCAGCATGAACTTATAGCAGTTTCTGCTGAAGTACCTCTTCTGTGGAATCGCTAGTTTTCGCCCCTCATGTGACATTGAGCCATGGGTGCCACTTGTTTTGTTAGGTACTGGCCGCAGCGTAGCATGAATCAGAGCATGAAGATGCTCTGACCCAGTCATCTAGACATCAACAAGTAACAAGTGATACTAGTTCTAAACATCCTATTTTGACCTGAACAAGTGAGTTTTCAGTGGACCAAAGCATTTAACCAATTTCTTTCTTGCCAAGAATTTGCCATATATTATAAGCCAATGGGCACATGAGCTAAGTTCCCATGTGAATTTAACAGTGAATATGTTTTTTTTTGGTCCAAACAAGTAACAAGTGATACTAGTTCTACACATCCTATTTTGACCTGAACAAGTGAGTTTTCAGTGGACCAAAGCATTAAGCATCTGCTTGGAAATTGCTATTCATGACTTTATGAGCCAAGTTCCTAGGATTTAAAGTTATAGAACAGTTTAGG
>JBBIGA010039755.1:0-13453 GCA_037576975.1 Alestes dentex
TTAGAGCTCAACATTTACAGCTCAAAATCCCATATTTAGAGTCGCTGTTTGTAAACATTGCCTGTCAAAAGCTGTGTTCGAAAAGTGCACTCGTTCACTATGTAGGGCACTATGTAGTGAACAAGTGAACGAGTGCACATTTCAGACACAGCTAAAGACTTGAGACTTGACTTGGACTCGAGCACAAAGACTTGAGACTTGACTTGCCATTGCCACTCAAAGACTTGAGACTTGACTTGGACTTGTGATGACTTGTGAACATCTCTGGAACACACCAGAGCACACGGTGTGAACAGTACAAAATTCATCCTCTGTGAACAGTACACAGGGGACGGTTCCTTGCTCAAAGGAACCTCAGAGGTGCCTCTAGCAGTCCTGGGAGGTACTGCAGTCACTGCTCCACAGGTACTTACATTCTAAAAATGGTTGGGTATGACCCACATTCTGATCCTTGTCTTGAAGATAAGATAAGAGAAACTAAGATAAGATAAACCTTTATTAGTCCCACAAGTGGGAAATTTGCTAGGATTTCAGCAGCAGAAAGACATTTTCAGTGTGAAAGGTGGACACTGACATTGTAAACATGTAGGAAGTTTACATGCGAGAGATTCCTAAAGTGAAACACAATATAAGCACATATGTATGACAAACCAATATAATCAGTGTTCAGCCCTTAAATTATATTCATAAGTTTGCAGGGGTAATATTCACAATAAAATTGGTCACAAAGTGATTAAGACTAGCTAGTAAGGTTGTGCTAGTATATTTTGTTTATGGATTGTTTTGAATCTGAAATGTATTTAGAAAGGTTCACTAAAGTAAAATAAGTTAATACAATTTTTAAACGCATTGATTGGGTAACAGTGTTGTCTGCCACTTTACTGAATCCTGTTAAAAACAAAAAATAAAAGATAGAAGAAGAAAATAAAACTGTAGGACATTCCCAAAAGTTCCTGTTCTTCTTTTCTTTCTTTCTTTCTTCAGTAGCTGGTAAGCCTGCTAGACAAGTTTTCCTTGCTAATTTCATAATGACAGTCCACCAGTGTTGTGTCTAAACCTTCATGAGACCTTTGAACATCACAGTACCTGTGTTCTATTTACAATGACTCTTGTTTCCTTTGGATTTACACAAGTGTACATTTATGGAGTAAATCAACCCATTAGGATACTGCTAATACTAGGTTACTGGCTAATTGTTGTATTCATGTATTTATTTTTCAAATTATACATTTTCGTATTTATATATTAAAATTCTAAATAAACAACTCAATTTTTTTTTTTTTGGGGGGGGGCTAGGGGGTGCAATAGCTATACTAGGGCTAGCTACAGAACCCAAGGGTCTCTCCTTTGTTTTTTTTTTTTGTTTTTTTTACAAATGTAGGCAATTGTATGTATTATATTTTACTGTAATATCCCATCACAGTGAAGATACCTCTCACACCTCTCTAGTGTCAAATCAAAACTCTCCAGCTCAACTGTGAGGTCACAATGTGTACATTGACCTCAGAAAGGCAAGAAGAAACAAGCCAGTCATGGTCAAAACAAGTTTATTAATTCTGTTTCACTGTGATAACCAGAAGCCTTTGCTTTTAGCACATTCAGGCTGGTAAATCCATTAGCATATTAATGTTTAAATAGGGATTTAATTTTATGCCAAACACTGGCCTTACTTTTAGTTTTTTTTAATTAAAGAAAAAAGAAAATACATGTATGGCAATCTAGAACAAAAGGTACAAATATGGGAAAAGAAAACATAATCAGCAAAAAACACCTAATATAAGAAAACTGGTAAAAAGGAGAAAAAGACTAGAAACAAATAACATGCACAATCAAGGAAAAATAATGCCCAAGAGAAAGACAAAGAATGAATAGGATAGACTCAAGACTGAGCAAAGGCATGATGAGTAGGAAGGACACATACATGGTTGAAGACATACTCTAAATGTCTTATCTCGAATGAAACCCATGAAAAGGAACCACAGCCCATATTAATATATGGATCATTCCACCCTCTGGTGGCTGCTAGATGGAGTAGCAGCTCTGAATCCCTCAGGACCCTTTCTCCTCATGCCCGGCTCCAGATGAACTGCAAAGACTTCCTGGGACACCACTGCTCTCATCTGGTCCATAGCCTTCCTAGTCAACAAGATTGGTTCCCTGACCAACCCAAACATTAGTCAGGGATTCTCCTCTATGTCTGCGGTTCTGGTGAAAACC
Source organism: Alestes dentex (assembly GCA_037576975.1). Lineage (NCBI taxonomy): Eukaryota > Metazoa > Chordata > Actinopteri > Characiformes > Alestidae > Alestes > Alestes dentex. Next base: position 2,218 of record JBBIGA010039755.1, read on the forward strand.
AGTGATAAGCCTCAGGAGCAGATTTTATGATGGACTTTCTTGGATGATCTTGAAAGTGCAGTGCTAGTTTTCATGACTCCAAGCAGAGAGGGAGGTGCTCGGTGGAATGCCCGATCTATTGTCCCACTCGAAGGGACAGCCTGAGTTGCCCATTTCCATTAGTGCTTATTTCCATTCCTTGTAGATGATCTATAGATACTTTAAGTATTAACAAACCATCTGGTGGAACTCAATGGATTATCAACAGTATTAGGTCTAGGTTTAGGGTTAACGTTAAAGTTAAGTTTAGGATTTGGATCAGATTTGAGTTTTAGGTTAAGGTTAGGGTTAGGATTAGGATCAGATTTTAGTTCAGAGTTAAGGTTAGGCTAAAGATTAGATTGTCACACTCCTGTTGTGCTTTCTCAAGTATGACATGCAAAGGCAGGCTTCCATATTACTTTTATCTTTATTCACAAAGTCCATCTTAAACAAAAAACCTGGCACGAGGGCTGATAAACTTACAATCTTCACAAGAAAGGAACACAACAGATGATAATCCAAATGGAGAACCGACAAATAAACTAAGAAGAAGGGAAACTTAAATACACACAAACACAAAACAGCTTCTACTGATAATTAAACACAGGTGATTTTACTAAATGTCCTTTAACCAAAACAGAAACAAAAGTAGCCTCTAGCGGCCGCTGACCATGGGCGTCACATAGATTACCATTTTGGGTTAAGGTTGGTGTTAGGGTTAGAATTAGATTAGGGTTAAGGTTATTTTAGGATTAAATGTGAGTTTCAATTTATTTGAATGTTCAATTCAATTTATTTGAATGTTAGTTAATGATGTGCTTCTTATAAAGCATTGTACCATCATAAAAAAAAAAAATAAAAAAATAAAAACTTCTGTTAAGATGATTAAAACATGGGCTGTCTCCTGCAGGTCCACCTTAGAGGTTTACCTTAAAGAAAAAAAGACTAAATAAAAAATTGCAGGGTTATGCCAGGTATCAACCTGGCCGAGAGAGTAATAGCCACATCTACTGTGGTGTGACATTTATGCTCCTCATAGCTAGGGGAGCTAGTTATCTAAGGACTGAGTCCTTCCAGCTTTAGCACTATTTAAGGGACTTTGTTATGGGACTTTTTGAAGTATTTCCTTTCACTGTGTCCCGATTGTTTGTATTCATTGCCATTTGTTTGCACTGTATTTTCACTTTGTTCATTTTTTGACTTATGCCTCTAGCCTTGCCTCTGATACTTCTGTGCCTTGTCTTACCTTCATGATTTTATCTGCCCCTGTGGAACCTGTGTGAGTTTTTTTGGAATCTGAATTTGGATCATCTGTGTTACTTCTGCATGCCAGACCATGACCATGAATTGTTTTTGACAACTGAATCAGAGTACAGTTTTGTCTGCCACTTAGTCTGTTCTCTGCCTTTCCTTATATCTGGACTGCTGCCTCACACCTTCATTAATTTGGGTCTTCCATAACACACATGACCGTCATCATCTGTTCAGTCAGTCAGGATCAATACCTCAAACCTACATTCCCACATCACCTCAGTGTTTCTCGTGGGGGAAATAATGGGAGCATAAAACAGTGGAATAAGTGCAGTGGTCAGTGAAGCTCCAGCTGGTATTCATGAGCTCTTTATTCCAGTGTGCACAGAGGAACATGTCCAGAGAGGAAACGCACAGCAACATTTTTAAATGCCTCCCACTTGCACACGCTATAATCAGTAGGGGGAGTTTTGTTCAGTAGTGTGTGAGTGTGAAGCTCTGGGAGGCTGCTGGAGGGGCTGAGATGGGCTGTGGCCCCCCCTGCTGGTCATCTAGTCTGCCAGGCTCCATGGTGAGTCACTCTTTCTGTAATTAGAATGTAATTACAGATATAAAGACATTAATAAATAATAAACATATATATGTACATAAACTACACTATTGCTATATATATATCTATCTACAGGTTTACATATTTTATTTAAATGAACTAAACGTATGCATAGTCATAGTTTTATTATTTTTGACATTATTTATTTTGATTATTGATCCCAATTGGGTTATTATCTGCATGATTATTTAACTGTTAAGTCCACCAGGGTGGAACACTGTTAAGTAACTCTACTGTTTATAACAATATAATAATCAAGCTTATTTGGAAGATTTGTCCATCTCTGGACTGTTATTAAAATTGCTTTTGCTTTTATGTCTTTAAGAGAAAAAATTGTATTTTTCTTTACTATATTTTATTTTAAAGCTTTTATGTCTTTAAGAGAAAAAATCTTATTTGCCTTTACTATATTTTAATTTACACCTATTTTTATTATTATTATTATTATTATTATTATCACACTGTTTACAAGATTATCTACAAAAACAAAAGACAGATTAGAATGGATTCAAAATGCAGCAGTGAGATACTCTCATGTACTAGAAGAACTGATCACCTCTGTTTTAGCAGGACCACACTGCTTAATTGCTCCTTTTAGAATTGATTTTAACAAACTTGTATCAGTATCTAGAGCTTAAATGGCAAAAGCACCTTCATACATCTCATAGAGTGTTTGATAGAATCTGTCCAAAAAGGTCCTTAAGATCATCCAGCGGTGGACTGTTAACCATTCCAGTGGTACAATAAAAGAAATCTGCGGAAGTAAGATGGATAAAACATTTGATTGTGACTGCTGCTGTACAAACTTTATAGAGACATGACTGGATAGCACCACTCAGGACGCAGCTATTGACCTAGCGGGCCAGACCGCCAACAGCAGACTCTGGTAAGAAGACTGGCAGTTACCTGTGTATTTATATTCACTCCTGTTGCACAATCACCAGCATTATAAGTAGAGTCTTCTGCTCTGGCCTGGGACCCATGTTGCTCAAATGCAGGCCCATTTAATTTCATCATTGTTTATATTCCTGTAGAGGCAAACTTAGTTAGCACAGCTAGTACAATTAGAGTCTTTTTTAACACAGGTGAGGATTTTAAGTCCAAACTCTTCAGAAAATTGTTTTGTGTCTCTTCCACCTTGATAAGCATCAACACCTGTTATTTTCAGTCTGAGTTCCTTGGGTCATACACATGCACACCTGATACTAATCCAACTGACTGAATCTCCTGACCCTAATTTTTCTCATAAACTGAACTGATCAATAGGTGTTATTGGTTTAATCAGGCTCTCTTAGTTTTTGATAAATTATATGAATACAATTAGATTGTACAAATGGATGCTGAATCCAAATGGATGCTGGATCCATGCCAGGAGTGCAACAAAAGGTAAATTTTCATCATACGGCCTCCTCATTTGGGTCCCTTAGTTTGTTGATGCTCGGGGTGTCAGACATCATGCTGAGCTTTGTTTGATGTTCCTGTGTCACGTAGAACCAAAGTTACTGTAATTTAAAGAACATGTAATAGTGATAACAGCCAGAGGCGGACAAAGTACCTAACTTCAGTACTGAAGTGAAAGTACAGATACCATTTGTCAAATGTTACTCCAATACAACTGAAAGTCATACAGTCAAATTTCACTTACGCCAAAGTACTGAAGTACTTGCTTCCAAAATACATATTTCACTGCATTGTTGATTTATTGCCACCACACTTACAATACCTAATGCATCGAACTTGCTTGTAGAAGATGTAGCATAAAGAATAAGGTAGAATGTTAGATGGTGAGATTTTGTATGCTGTAATATAGTTTGATTGAGGCAAACATGGCACACACTTAAAACGATACACATTTTTGATCTTTTCCGTAAATTTAACATCGACTCTAAATATGGCCATGGATGTGGGCATCAAGGGTCGCCATCTCCGTCTCCGTCCGTTCTCCCCAGAAATGGTCACAAGTCATTTTTACCGAGTCCAAGTCAAGTCTCCAGTCTTTGAGTGGCAATGTCAAGTCAAGACTCAAGTCTTTAGTCCAAGTCTATGGGGTGCCATTTGTAAAAACAGCTTAACAAATTCAGAGGTGTAATTTTTTAATCATTTAGCACAATTTTCACACAGTTTTCACACATTTAAAGGTAAATGTGTTTAAAAAAAACTAAATGTTGCGCTCTAAATCTAAATGTTGCGTTCTTTACAAATGGCGTCTCGAAATGTGGGAATTTTGAGCTCTAGCTAAATGTTGAGCTCTAAATATTTAGAAGATATGCTAATTGGCCACGCCCCGTGATTACAATTGGCTATTACTTAGCAGGGGGCTGGACTGTGTGCTGTGTCTTAAATCTAAATGTTTATGAAAAATATATCTTGCACTCTAAATGTGAAACTTCACAGTTAGATAGGGCTTGGTGACATCTTTCCAACGACCCCTCGTTTAGCATAATAGCCCCCTGGAGATCCGGAGTTATTAGCCGAAAACCTTTCATCTCGGACAAAAATAATGGGACACCGGGGCGAGATATAAGAGTATGAGATATAAAAAAATAATTCCATGAAATGAACATTGTTTACGAGTTATGGCTCACGAGTCACAACACTCAAGTCCGAGTCAAGTCTCAAGTCGTTGACGGCAAGTCTAAAGTCAAGTCACAAGTCTTTGTTTGTGCGACTTAAGCGTGACTTGAGTCCGAGTCTCAGACTCGAGTCCCCATCTCTGATTCTCCCTCCACTGATTGACCGTGTTTGTGAAATGCTGGTGTTGCAGTGATACAGCGTACAGACGTGACGTAACAATACTGGTGATTTCTGATAGGCTGTCATCTGCTAAAAAAATCGCGTTTTAGAAAAATGAGACAATAACACCCACTTTCAGAACTGAAAGTAACGAGTAACGAGAACCTTTATAGAAATGTAGTGAACTGTAAAGTACGATTTTGTCTTTCAAATGTAGTGAAGTGAAAGTTATATTTCCAAAACAAAAGACTAAAGTACAGATACTCAAAAACTGTACTTAAGTACAGTACTCAAGTAAATGTACTTCGTTCCTGTCCACCTCTGATAATAACTACAGAGGTTTTCAAAATGACGTCACACGCAAATGTCTATAAAGAGCAAAATTGAACTTTTTTTTTTATTTTAGGTCTTAGAAACAAATAAATAAAAAAAAAAAACAAGATCTTTGAAATCGGAAAATGTTGGAGATAGTCACTGCCCACAGGTGTTATTACAAACACTGAAAATATATAGCTGTGTCGTCCTTCAGAAGATTGTGATCATTTCTTCTCATTTTTGTCACCATTTTTGAGGTGATCCTTGTCTGGCAGCAGCATCCCAATAAAACTAAGCTTATGGATGATGAAGCCATACAATCTAATTTAAATAAAATGTACATTTGAAATACTGAAAGCTTTGCAGCTTTTACTGTGGGATCATTTATTTCGTATTATTATTCATTGTCCACAAGATGGCAGCACAGTTCTGCATCTCACCAAAGAGATAAACCGCGCACTGGGCTTTAACCTTCCACAAGGAGATCCGCTGTTCAGCAGAGTTAAGTTTTTGCTTATGGATGGATGGATTGACGGACAAACAGACAGACAGACAGAAGCCCTGGGGTTGAAAGTGGAGATTCAGGACATGTTCAGAAAGACAATCAGTTTTACTGACATTTTGTGAGTTACTTTGCTGATGTACCAGTTTTAAAACAGCTCTGTCCTGACATAAATAAATGCACAAATAAATGCATTTAGCTCACATCTGAATAACATCTGGTTCACTATGTGATTCAGACAGCTGTAAATGAATTAAAACTCCTCATATTTCAAGGCATTTTGAATAAGACACGCGATGGGGCTCCTGAGTCATCATGAATGCAGTCCCCTGGGATGCCTGGGACACCTTATAGGCTTGTGGTGCTAGTAGACATGTGCGAATGAGGACCGCAGCATTTAGAACAGTGGTTTTGTGTCAAACACACCTGACTGAACTGATCAGCTCATTAGCAAGGTCTTGGTACAAACCACTGGACAGCTGTGGGAACCCAGTTAGACAAGCCCGAGATGTTAGATGAACTTCTTACACTTTTTTTCCTTTGAGCTACCACCTTTGTTCCTGTACCTAACCTAAAGCAAACCTCAGAAAGCAAACATATCTTCGCTGATTTTGGCATTTGGCATGAGTTTCAAGAACTTCCACATGCCAGAGAACATTTTTTTTTTTTGAAGTAAGCTGTTTACCTTGAATCATTTAAACCAGAACCATTTTTTGAGATCCTAATTTAAACTCAAGAGGGCTTTATTAATCAGATACTCAGGTGTAAAATCAGGTGTGTTTGAGCAGGGAGAACACTGAATTCCTTGGATTCTCCTGCACAGGAACCATGTATCATGTATCACCAGAAGAGGAACAAATGGTAAATTGTCATTACACTGCAAAATAGTTCCTTGTATGGAAGTTTGTGTTGATCCTCAAGGTGTCATTTGAAAGACGCTTTTATCCAAAGTGAATAACAATATGAGGACCCATTAAAGTTCAGGACAGTGCGAGAACCAGAGGAGAGTATTAAGTGCTAAATCTTTATGTAAGAGTAATGCAAGTATATCAGGAGAGGAGATGCTCTCTGAACAGATTAGTCTGCAGGAGGTTTTGAAGATAGAGAGGGATTCTGCTGCTCTGGTCTCCTTAGGCAGTTCGTTCCACCAGCGGGGAACCAGAATGAGACCAGTCTGGACTGGGTTTACCTTGTGTGTAGGGATGGCAGAGCCAGACGGTGTTCCTTGGAGGAGTGGAGAGAGCGAGTAACATAAGGCTGAATGATGGGATTAAGGTAACTGGGTGCTGACCCAGATGTCACTCTGTAGGTAAGAGTTAGTGACGAACTTAATTCAGACAAACATGGATAGTAAATAAGCTGTAGGTCAATAAGCAGTGAGGTGACATGCGACTTTTTGGGTTGGTTAAAAACCAGACAAGCTGCTGCATTCTGAAACAGCTGTAAGGGTCTTACCATGCAAGCTGGAAGACCCACTAGTAGGGCATTGCAGTAGTAGAGACATTGTATTGTTAAAAAGTCCTTGTAATGTATAAAACATATAATGATAGTAACTGCTACTGGGGATTTAACATTCGTGTCACATGCAAAACTCTATAAAGAACAAAAATTGACTTATATTTATTTTAAGTCTTAGAAACAAACAGAAAATACACAAGATCTTTTAACCCAGGAGAACTTTCAGGATAGTCTCCACCCACAAATGGATGTGGAAAACTTGCATAGGGAGGGGGTCCGGAGAGCAGTTGAGCAGGGGAACATCGAGAAAAAGAGCAGCAAATGGTGGGCATGTATGAGAACAAACACCATTTTTTTCATTTATTGAAATCACATTTTACTAATGAGTTCTAAGGGATAAACTGTTCTTTGCTTGGTTTTAATGGTTCTCCTCTATGATGGGGAATCCCATGCATATGATTCTTTAAAGCACCTTGGATGCAAAAATCCAAAAATGTTCAGCACTATAAATCGTAGCACTATATATTCATTAGTGTAAGTTAAAGAAACGGACAGGAGGTGATGGACTGTAATGTGTTTAATTAGCATTAAATGAAATGTGTGCAGTAGGTGAGTGTTAATGAGTTGAGCTCCTGTGGTGTTTCATTGCAGCTCTAATCAGGTCCACCTGGTTCCTCCGTTCAGATGTTCCTGAAGGTTCCTCAACTCAATACAGTGTGTCACGTCACAAGCGCATAAGGAATTCGAACTTGGTGCACGCTTACGTCTACAAAACGACCAAGTGAGTCACAGCACTCAACGATACACCATCCAAACATCTCACCACAAACATCTCACTTTTTCAGCTCTCCTCCTTCTGGTTCCGCAGAAAAATAAATGAAAAGATAGCCATGCATGGTAGTTTACAAGCACTTTCATGTTTGCTCAAATCTTTAAAAATACTGTATTTATAAAACAAAACAAAAATGATCTATACGATCTATCCTTTTTTTTCTTACTTTTTAATCTCTTTTCAAGTATAAAAGTACAAAAATATTAATGCACTTGAATGCACCTGTATAAAGTTGAAATACACTCCAGTACACAAAAATTATTGAATGAACGTCTGCTTCTTTTTAATCCCTTTAAAATCCAGTCTGACTTTAATCAGGCCTGAGAAATTAAATCAGATAATTGTCAAAATCAGTGATGATTGTATTATTGTGCATGTAAACACATCTACTTTTCTCAGTGAAGCTAAAAGGTGAAGAAAGGTGAAGACTACCCTGGTTTTCAACTTGTGGGCTAGTGGTTTTGAAGGTACTGCTGGTTCTTTTTTTAATTGCAAACTTCATCGCAATATACAGACATTTGCCCAAATGTAATTTTAAATATGATGGGTATTATTGGCATCATATTATTTGCAAAAATTTGCAAATGTGGTATAGTTAATTTGTCATTTCTACTGTACATTGTTAGTGTAATATATTTCTCTTTTGGGTTAGTCAGTCAGCCCAAATTTGAGAGGATGAATTGATTATGATTGTGTTGCATTTTTTGCATTGTAAATGATCAGGTTGATTTGACTGTTTTGTGGTTGTGTGTATGTGTGTTTGTGTGTGTGCGTCTGTGTGTGTGTGTGTGTGACGAGTTGCAAAAAGGCCTGGGGGCGTGAGGGGTTCTGCAGCAGAATATGCCACTGCAAAACCAATGGAATAATATGGAACAAACTGCTTTGGGTAAAATAGACAGGGGTAAAACTGTGCTTTTTTATGAAGCTCAAAAGTCTCTGCTTGTTTCCAGACTTTTACACCATTTCTGTCACCTGTTTTTTTCCAACAGGCATCAACCTCCAGCAAATTCACCAGTCCCTAAATTTAGCCCTGGTGAAAAAAAGATTTAAATTATGAAGAAGTGTGTCTTAATTCGGCAACTCACAGTGTTGTACTCCTTAATGCAAAACATCTTCTCCAGCTTGTCAACTGATTTTGGAGCTGGATAAAGTGTGTTTGGTGGAGAATAGTTGAAACAATTTGGTGATGTGGGTGGTCAGGAGCAGGACTGAGAAATGCTTGTATAATTGTCTGCACAGCTTGTCTCATATCAGCAAATCAGAGACTCGGTGAGAAACAGACAGACATCGAGTACCCCAGTCTGATTTTTGAGTAGAAACTCAATCTTAGATCCTGATTTCACTTTTAAACTGCTATTTTTACACATTTTCACTGATCTGAAGATGTTTAGAGTGAAGATCTAGATCTAATTGCTCATGTCTCAACATCTTTGGAAGAGAAGATGTCCTGAAATGAGAGAAAAAATTCTGAAATGCTGACCTAAATGATCTCAGATAAATTCAGATTTCTAAGAATGATGGAAAAAACTGTTCATAAACAGGACAGATTCACACTCACAGATAATATAACACTGATCATCTGATCAGAGACAAACATAAGCTAAATCATCTTCATATAGGATCATTTCACACAACTGGAACCTTTTTTGCTTCTCCTGTTTTTGGAAAATTGTAATGCGGAAGCGCTTTAAATCCGAGCGCCCGACAGAAATAATAGACCCAAACGCAGAGCAGAGAATCGAATCACTGATTCACCGCGGAAGCAGTTCAACAATGTCAGAATGTGATTCGAGGTCAACTCGCTGCAGATGGGACTCGAACCGTGGCAAGAAGGCCTAGAGCACGGGGGAGCTGGAGCATTAGACTGCTGTGCTTACTCGCTGAGCAACTAATGGGAGACAGGTGCTTTAGAATGCCTCAGGTGGTGTACTAACAGAAAGAAACTGAAACTGCCAGGAGGATGACCGGCCACTCCACTCACAGGAGAAACTAAAAACACTTCAAACAAAACGCCAGGCTCAGTTCCGAGAGAGGGAGAAAGGGACAGGAGTGTGGTGCCAGTAACAACAAAATGCTCATCTTGGTCACGCGATATGGTACATCAAATATTCAGCTCACAAGCTAGTAAAAAAAAAAATGCACTTTGTTTTTAGTTGTCTCTATACTGGTCCGTGAAAATATTGTTTTACATGAGACTGGTATGAGGCGCAAAAATGTTTGGGGGCCACTGGTCTACACAGCTTCTCAAAAATAGAGACACAAATGATCATGTTTCTTGGGACAGTTTTCAATAACTGGCCACAATTAATCTGGTTTACTGAGAGGATCACATTGCAAAATGACAAACTACACAAAATCTGTATAAGATGAGCTGTAAAAGAGTGTATAAGGCAACAATTCACAAAAGATCAGCAAAATAGAGACTTGGTGAGAAACAGACTCATTATCTGTTATTAAAATCATTATCAAAGTCTGATTATCAAGCTGAAACTCAATTTCAGATCCCGATTTCACTTTTAAATTGCTATTTTTACACATTTGAAGTGTAAATCTAGATCTTCAGTGTCTCAATGTCTCAGTATCTCAATATCTTTGGGAGAGGAGATGTCCTGAAATGAGAAAAAATGTTCTGAACTGCTGACCCAATAAGCAGAGGAGCCTGGCCAGGGCCTCTTTGTGTTGTTTTTGGTCCTAAATGATCTCGGATGAATTCAGATTTCTGAGAATGACGGAGGAAGATAAGATAAGATAACCGTTATTGAACCCCGCAGGAGGGGAATCTTAACTTGTTACAGCAACAAGTGTACACAAGTAAGAGCAGTAAAGCAATAAGAAAAACATAAATTACACAAAGGACATATATACAATAAAAGCAGAATGCACAGAACAGATTCACAATTATAGATAATTTAACACTGATCATCTGATCAGAGACAAAAACATAAGCTTTATCACCTTCATTTGGGATCATTTCACACAATCAGAGTTTGTTGCAGTTTGAACCTTTTTGCTTCTCCTTTTATTTGGAAAATAACTGCAAAGATCAAACATCTCTCTGAAATTTTCCAAAGAACAAAGAAGACAATGTGTCCCTAAACTTTATACGTGAAAACGTCTCTCTTTGCTCTCTCTCTCCCTCTCCCTCTCTCTCTCTCTCTCTCTCTCTCTCTCTCTCCTCTCTCCCCATATCTTTCTCTCTCTCTCCCTCTCTCTCTCTCTGAGTTCTCTGTGTTGAGGGTTCCTGCCTTTAAATAGTTCTTTCCCCCCAAAAGGCAAAGTCACACCCACGTAAGGAAACAGCTCAGATCAGATCAGGGAGCTGATAGCACCTCTTAATTAAAGTGCCTGACTCCCAATTATGATCAAGCCTATTATCGCACGTGCACACACACAGAACACACACATGCTGAGCAGTGGAACACAGTGGAGTGAGAGAAAGCGAAAGAGAGAGAGAGAGAGAGAGAGAGAGAGAGAGAGAGAGAGAGAGAGAGAGAGAGAGAGAGAGAGAGAGAGA
>JBBIGA010039766.1:0-13452 GCA_037576975.1 Alestes dentex
TCGGGATGTTTTGATTTTATATGATAAATTAATCCCGACGTTGAGAAAGTCTTTGTGGATGCACCCCCTCTAGAAATCTGGCATTGCGCGCTTTACAAGGCTTTCCGCGTGTCTTTCTTATAAATATTGGCTGCGGTTGCATCATCATTGCGTCATCACTGTTTCGGTCGTGTTGTTTCTTTTTTTAGCAAATCTTGGCTCCTTCTTCTTAAATAAGTTTCTCATTTTTAGCATTCAAACCGTATACAGTCATGACATAAAATGTTACATGACATAAAAGGTTATATCACTGTTTGCCACTGAAGAAACTCAGCGCAGTTCTTTTTAATGGTAGTGTCTAAAAATAGTTGCCATACTGTTTTTGCATAAGGTGTAACGACTGACAAAACACATGATTTGATTCGGTATGATACAACTTCAGGACATTTTGCTGACACAGGAAAAATGGGAAGTGAGAGTAAACCATTGCAGATTTTTTGACAGTATCTAAAATGATTATATTAAAATATTGCAATTTCAAATAGGGCTGTCAAGATTGTTTGCTTATAATGGATAAATTGGCTAAGTGATTAGTTTGCAATCTGAATGATGGCACCTCAGGTCATTTTAAAGGTGGACTCTTCCGTCCCAAAATTCTTGGTAACTTATCTCAGTGTTTGTACTAATTTATAGGGGCATTTCATAGCTTGTATGAATCAGCTAAAGCAGCTGGCTAGTCTGTTTTTTCCACTGTTCCAATCCCTCAGCTACACTGACCAAATGAGTGAGTCAGTGAGAAACAGCCATACAAAGGAACTGTATTTTGCTTTTACCCGTTTCCATCAAATATTGTCTGACTTTAGTCTTCTGAAGAAATTAGCAGGCTTGAGAGACTGTAGTTGCCAAGAAAGTGTTCGAGGCTAGGTGTAGTTAGATGTGTATGACAGTGACTTTTTTTGTCTGTCACATTAATCATTAGGTAAATGCTGAACGTTGTTAGGTGTACATTGTAGTGAAGGTTATTTATGTTACCTCTTCTTTATTTCTAGTAAATCCTATTTTTTTTTAAATACATTTGCAAAATTATAATTATGATGTCTAATATAAATTCCGTTCACATTCTCCTTTCAGTCCTGGTCTCACAGCTGTGTTGATTTGTGTCCCTTGTATATTAAATAGTTGTAACCCTTTAAAACTTTGTTGTAAACTGGTGTTAACATTGGTCCAGAAAGTATTCCAGAAAGTATTAGAATTCTGTTTTACAGTCTGAAAGATTAAAATAACAAAAGATTTTCAATTAACAATTGAAATAATCATTCCTTCTTTACCAATGTAATTGACTGAAAAAGAGCTGAAGCATTGTTTTTAAAATAACATGTCTTAAAGACATTCCCTTGGGATATTTTTGACAGTTAAACATTAAAATCTTGGAGTATCTGGCAGTATCTTTTCCAAAAGGGACCAAATACTGATAGAACCTTCTAATTCTGAGATCTCTTTCTAAATTTTAAAATAAATGGTTTTACCTTTAGCAGCTCTAGAAAGTACTTTGCTTTTAATCAGACTAGTTAAATAAGTTAGTTATATGTTATTAGATTTTAATGAGTTACCCGTTTCATGTTTCTGTTTGAGCCCTGGTTTGGAAAAAAAAATGACCAAAAAAGATCTATTTTTCCAAATTTGTTGCCAGCATGAGATTAAAATTCAGCATTAACATTAACACTAATTAATGAAAAAATGTTTGAAATGGTATCGATTGTGTGCAGCTGTGTATCGATTCTTTGTTCATCTTTTGTTATATTGTTACATTGCTTTGTTTCAGACCACATAAAATAATAAACATGTGTCCCAGCTTTTTGCCATCCATTTGAATTACGCAAGAACATGTGCTTGAATGACCTGGCTAATTATGTGACCACAGTGGCAAGATAATGACTTGGCCTTACCATTTGTTCACAGATGGTTGGCATATATTGCTACAAGCCACTTTGACTCATGGTGACCATGCCATACCTAGTCTATTAGCGATATTTGACACATCATTTCAGCAGCCACAGAGCAAATTAACGCAGCAATTCATTTCACACTAATTCTTATTTTTAGTATATATTCAGCGTTATGTGTCAAATACTGACATAATACAGGTGACTGTTTTAATGTTTTTATGTTTTATTGTTAGCCAACAGTGATGTGACAGAAATCAGAATAGATGTCACCTTGAAATCTAAACCTTCTACTGACCTCTGTTTATCTTCTTTTTTGTCCATAGATCTTTCTGCTGGCCTGTCCACCCTGTAAAACAGCCATGGTCATCTTTAGGTGAGTGTTGACTTTTTTGTGAAAGAACCACCTACCTGTCCATTTACCTGAAAAACATAAAAATTGTTGAAGTTTAAATTATATATGTTCACTCTCTAATTCACACGGCCTCTATGTGGAAAATTAGGTCTTGTTTTGAAATCAGAATTTTTGAGATGTCACAAAACCAACAGAATTTGCCTACATCTCCTTATTCAGTCTACAGCAGTTTAGCCTTACCTCTTAATGCTGTTCTAAGGAGTGTACCAGCCCTGTGCTGTCTTTTGAATGAGATGCCATACATGACATCCCATCAGCGTGATGGTTGGCGGCCGCTAGAAGCCGTCCTTTTCTGTTTTGTTTTATTTTGTTTGTTTGGGTCTTTTATTATGAAGACTGAGCACACCAGTCTTTTATTGGTTTACATAATGCTCAGAAAAGGAGTTGTTTATGTTGATTGGTTGTTTGAGTTTGCTGTTTGGTATTTAGTTTGTTTTGAGGTGGACCTTTGTTGTCGGTCCTCCGTCATCCTGAGTGGTCTTGTATATTCCCATTCTCCTTTCGTTTCTAGTTCTGTTGATTGCCCTCGTGCCTGTTTGTGTATTTAAATAAAGAAGTTAAAGACGTATGTCTTGAAGACAGAGCAATAAGAACAGCATGTTCATACAGAGGTTGAAAAATGATAATGTAGAATAATTGTTATTAATATATTATTGGTACACAAACCCACATAAATGCCATGAACAAAATGAAATAGAAGAATACATATAGACAAGAACCCTTTAAAACACTTAGGCAAATCATTGTCTTTAATTATTAAAGATTGGCCAAAATTATTTGAATTTTCGGTCTTCTATTGATTTGCTCAATTGCTCAGATAAGCCCTTGTGGCTGAAAATATATATTCTGGGAGGTGTGAAAGGTCACAAAATTCATTATGTTCTGGAATTGTCTACATCTGGCTTAGATTAAGCTCTAATGAGTCAATAGAGCCTTGAGTACTAACAAAGATCAACACTAGTAGGTCAACTGGAAAGATACCCTTATTTTTGACCATGCGGTTTTTATCAGCAAATAAATGGAAACTGTGTGTTAAAATTTGTTGTGTTATATTTAAGTTCCATGTAACTGTCTTATAGTCATCAATGCAATGGAGAGAATGAATTACAAAGTAAGCAAAGTTCAGCTCATTTTTTCAGACTTTTTACAGACTACGGCATAACAAGTAACATATTAAAGTCCAGAATGACTGTGAAGGAAAGCTGCAGATTTACCATGCTTGGATCTGTCTTAAAGAACCCTCACCCTCTGACAGCTTTAGTAAGGCATAAAATCAGTCATTGCCATTAGCCAGTGGGCAAAGACTGGATTGAAAGGTAAAAAAATGAAAGTGAAAAGTCTATTTGGCAGTAGTCAGCCTGTAAAAGAGTGGGTGGTGGGTGGGTGATACCAATGTTGGACCCCTAGTGAGGCTGCCTGAGGGCCGACCTGTGGCGCCATATAAATGCTAAACTGATTAGGGGTTAAATCTCCTTAAACAGAAGCATATTCACATGTAGGTCAGGGATGGAGCATATGGAAATGGATAGCCTGAGATTTGCTGTTTGCACAAATGCAGTTTCAGTGTTGTCAGATCCAGTGTATGATCAAAAATGCAGTGGGGCCGACTCACCCTTTGGAAAGGGGATCAGCCTCAGTAGAACTGTAGAGAGAGAAGTATGATGGAACCAGCACAAGCACAAATACATACAAAGAAGAGCTGAAGGAAGCACTCTTCCCTGAAGAACAACATCGTTGCCAGAGTAAAAGTATAAGAACATAGGTAGCATATCATATTATTGAAGTTAATGACTAGGTTGTTGTGTCAACACAGAGGAATCAGCAAACTGCTGCACTCTGCCCTCAGGACCCATCCCTCAACCACAGTACTAATATTAATGTGTACTGTTATTCCATCATTTGCTTTTTTACCTGACCAGCATGTTTGAGGTGTCTGCACTGGATGCTGTCAAAAATATTAAAGAAAGCCCTTTTTCATCATTGGAGTTTATGACTTGGTTTTGTGTGTGCCCAAAGAACCAAAGCACATGACCAAAACAGTATCAGTTAGATGATTTATGCAGAGTGAGCAGAAATATAACATCACATTATTTCAAGACAAAATGCTCATAAAGGTCTTTTGTGATAAAAATGTGTCACAGTAACAGTACAGTAACACAGTTAAAAATCTTGCGCATTCACATATTTTGTTAATTGTCATGCTATTTTAACCTGTACTGTTAAGCTTTTCTTTTCAGTGCTGTCTAGATTTATTCACAAAATACACACCTGAGACTTAAACTAAAACACAGTGTAAATAAGTGGCATGTCTTAGCTCCTTGTCAAACATGGGCCCTCTCAGTAATTTTTAATTTGCGAAAACGAATTAAATAAAGTGTCTCTAACTTTTCCAGTCCTTCTGAGCAGGTTTACTGTAATTTCTAAAATATTAATTAGGAGCAACTCTGCTATGAGAAGTCACACAATAAATAATGAGTAACAGCTGTGGGATACGTGCAGAATGTCACACATTATAGTGAGACTGTGTTGTGCACAGCCTCTGGTCTTAATAACAATGTTTCAGCCATCTGACATGTATGACTATAGTCCCAATGGAGAAATGAGGATTGGTTGCTCTTTATTCGTTTTCCTTTGCTGCGTTTACCCTCCCCAAGGCAGTGTGCACAGCAGTGTGAGATTCCTCATGGGAGCTTGATCTGTGCTGAAGAAGAGGACATGCTGAGCAGAATTGCACTCTCTAGAGCTTCAGTGAATCCCATGGAGTAATCGGTGTGTCCTACAGACCTGGGATCAGATATATAGTACGGCTTCAAGTAGTTAAGAACGAAACTCAACGTGATGTTGATCCAAGATTGAGACACTCATCTGGATATGGTATTATCACCACAGGGGGCAAATAGTCATGAAAGGCCAAATGATAGCCAGAATTTGTGGTTGTGTTTCGGATTTCCTTGTAAAATATTGCTTGTTTGTGTGGAGAAGCACTGCATTAGCGTTATTTGACCCATGGCCTTCCCTGCTGCTGAGTCTGAAAGAACTGTTAAAATCTCCAAATTTTAAGCAGGTGATCTTCAAGAAAACTCATTTAAGGTTTTTAGGGGTCCATACACATAAGCACTTAAAGAACTTATTGTTGATTATGGAATTTTATATGTTTTGACAGATAATTTCTTTTTAAAAAATCAACAATGTACATTAAGAAATCTCTTAATCGAATACTGACTTTTGGCATCAGGCCACAATTCCAATATCGCTGCATCCCATTTTTGTCTTGTTATTTCTGGTTGTTTCACAGAGAACTTTTGTGAAATGTGATCTAGAAAGGAAAATGATGGTAATGAGATGTGCATTACAGTCAAATTTAAATGAAAAGTTAATTTTTGTGTTCAACCACTGTGTAATGTTTAAACCTCTGGCAGATTACCAAGCGGCTTGTTCCTTTACATGTAAATGAGAGGCTTATTTAGTGACTGCCCCTAGCAGGCAGTCCTTTCAATCAGGGCCAGCAAGAGGCTGTAAGTGCCATAACAGATGAGTTGCTAAAGGATACAGAGGTAGTCATCCCTCACCCGGTTTTTAACTTTCATTCAGAGAGGTGAGACTGGACACGGACCAGAGCACTGCCACATGCATGAGCTGAATGCCAATTATGTTCCCATGTGTCCCTGCTGTAGGCTGTCAAAGAGCTGAATCTAAATCCACACAGACAAACTATTTAGTGTTTCCACAGCAAGTCAGTCCGGTCCCATAAAGGAATGCTTTGTTTCATGAGCCATGCAATAAAGACTAACCCATATGAACATGCTGAACTATACCTTAACCCACTACAGCACAGTTCTCAGATCATTCTGTTTTATGTAATCTGGAAGGATTGCATCATTTCAAGTAGAGGTATGTGTTTTAAACTAAAAATATGATTCAGCACCAAATTGAAACCACAGAGGGCCCTTAAGTGTAGCAGTATCCTCTGAATTACAGTGTTATTTAGCAGTCAATATATAAATGCTACAAGTAAACTAATATTTCTGTGCAGAGAAAAAAACACATGAAATTAGGTCTACTGTTGAACTGTTGTACCATTATTTAGCAAAATGAGCCACTCAAACTGTAGCCTACTACTATCAAATAACTTGACAACTCTTACTGGTTTGTGTGCCGTATTTTGGTGATGTAGCCAGTGTTACATCAATTTAGTGTGCAGCAATGTTTGCATTTTTTGCTCCTCAACAACCTTGTTTAGAATTTAGATCTAACAGTATTTGGAGGAATAATGCTCAAATGGCAAAGCCTTTGAACATTTAAGTTTAGTGCAGGGTGCTATAGTGGCAGTTTCTGAAAATGCTATATTTCCTCTCCCAGAAAACCCACTTAGACATGGAGTTCCTAAAATGGGCATGTTATAAAGATGGCATTTACACAGATCACCCACAGTAAAACCATGGATAGTAAATTATAGTGAATATATCATTACAGTGGCTCCAAGGAGTGGCATATATTAGGCAGCAAATTAACAGTCTGTTGTTGAAGCTGGTGTGCTGAAAGCCGAAAAATGGGCAGATGTAAGGACATGAGTGATTCTGGGCAAGGGCTAAACCGTTATGTCTGGATGACTGGGTCAAAGCATCTCCAGAAGCATCTAGCCACCCTGGTTCAATGTCTGTTGTAGCACAGATTCCTGAAGAAGAACACATGGCCGGCTTGTGCTTGTGCTTACCCAGGAAAGTGATTAAACTAGGATGCAATATGGGAAGAAGGCAATGTGTTGCTCTGGTTGCAGACCAAGTACACCCTTCATGGCAACAGTGTTCTCTAATGGCAGTGGTAATGGCAGTGGTCTCTTTTAGCAGGATAATGCACCCTGTCACACAGAAAATGTGGTTCAGGAATATTCTGAGGAACATAACAAAGAGTTCAAGATGCTGACTTGGCTTCCAAATTCCCCGGATCTTGATCCAGTATGATGGCCTGTCCTTGCAACTTTCATGACATAAAGCTACTAATGTCTCTTTGACAGCAGAGGTCAAATGGGGGCCTCCACTTCTCTAAGCTTTGTTTTTTCTGATTGGACTAAACAAAATGTCTGACCAGCACAGGTAACAGGAGTGTTCTTCAGAGAGTTGGTGGAGTGTTCTTCCTGGTTCTTAAATGTCATTGTGTATAATGTTAAAGAGAAGTTCATTTCCTTAACAGAATCATAATTTACTATTCTGTCAAACTTTTTTTTTTATTTGAAATGTCAGTGCGTTTTTATTTGTGTCAGTGAGTATTCCTGCTTGCATTTCAAATGGGAAACATTCAGTACCAGGATATAAAGCTTATATTGTAGCTTATGGTGGGATGCATAGTTGTCACATGGCTCCTTCACATCTGCTGTACAATAATAAACCTATGTAAAAGGATGAGTGTGTGACATATTAAAGCTGACTAATTATGGACCACAGCAGCAGTAAGGATCAGTTATGTCTGTCTTCTGTCGATGATAATGTAGAACCTCTGTTCTTTCTTGTAGGCTTCAGGTCCACATGCTGAATGGTGCCCTATTAGCCCTTCTCTTCCCAGTGGTCAACACAAGATTAGTAAGTGCTGATGATTTTTCTTATGTATTAGATTTCTTTTTAAGCCTGATTTGTAAGGGCAATAGCTTGTGACAGACCAATGTCACCCATATTGACCTGAGGCTCCAGTTTATAGGACTCATCTTTGTAATTGTGTTGTCCTGGATGTGCACATACAGTTGGAATAAGTTTATTGTGGATGTTTATTTGCATAATATTATTGCAAATAACATTTTAACACAAAGAACAGCCTAAAATGTATGCTATATAACATGTGCACAGAAAGGTATACTCATTTTAACCTGAGCGGTTAAAATAATAATAAACGATGAAAAAGCAAATGTAAAACAGAAACTGGCTTTGCTACATCAAATAGCTTTTACAAAAGCCACAAAGTATGGAAGTACATTTTTCTGCTGTAATACACTCACACGGCATTTCTCACTCACTCTCTTACATACACACGCACACACCTCTCTTTCTCTTTCTACAGGAAATGTCATCTGACATTTGTCAACTAGTTAACTAATACATTTGTCGTACAGTATTGTCATTTAACATTACAGATGGTTCAACCTGAATTGTGAGCAAACTGCCTATTAGATAAACAAGAAAAACATATTAATCTCAGATGAGATGAATGATTACTCACTTCAAAACACATGTTATGGGTCTGAGGCTGTTGTGTCACCTTCATCCATGGCTCCAACATGTTTTTGTTCCAGGTGATCCGTTCTCCTCTGGTTTTCTTCGTTTTTACATAGTTTGCAGATAGCACACTTTTTACTCAAGTTTAATGAGAAATGCTCCAACACTATTGATGTTTTTGTTATATTTTTGCCATATTTCGGATGTTTTGGGTTTTTTTTGCCAGTTCTGTGACACAGCATGCAACCAAATTTGTTGCTCACTATTTTTCATCAATTCATTGTTATGGCAATAGTATTGTCTGGTTTATCTGATGGCATCATGAAGATATCAGTCACATCTGATGCTATCATGAGTATGTCAGTTACAAGAAGTCTCACACTATTACGTTTTGCCACATCATCTAAACTGTTGCACTGAATCAGCTTTTAAAAAACTTTATAATGCTGCTATTCTGGCTGTTGCCCTGTAATCTAAGCATAAACTGAACACTTCCTGCCCTCTCTGAGCAGTTCATTGCTTATTACTGTTGGCCATCAGCCTTTCATTAAGAATTCCAGTGGGAGTTGTTTAGGTTTCTATGAGGCACCAGTATTTCAGTTTAGAGCTTTTTAATGGCTACCACACAGACCTGTGTGCAGACATGCTTCACACACCTGCTTTTCCACAAAGCCATTGAACACTTATTGGAAAGGTTTAAACATGGTTCTGCGCAAGTATTTACTGGAAAACACTCTCTCTTCTCAATCTATCTCTCTCTTTCTCTCTCTTAATCTCTCTCATTCTCTCTATTCCCCCCCTTTCCTCTTCTGTCTTTCTCACTCTCTAACTCGCTCTCTCTCTCTGCTGCCTGAAGTGCAAATGTCACTACGCGTTTGTGTTAGCAGGTGAACTGCGACTTGGCAGCCCATGCATCCCTTAAAACCTCAGTCAAAAGAACAGTTCACTGCCTGTTGCCATGGTCACTTCCACCAAGGCCTTGGACGAGGCAGGCAGTTCCCAGTCCTATGCTATTGAAATTTATTGAATGTAGCATTCGAAACTAAGGTTTCTTAAAAATGTCCTGCATGTGCTAACTGATTGAATGGTTCTGACACTCCAGAAACCCCCACCCATTCTCTCGGGGCATTCTCTCATTGTCTGGTGTTCTTTCCAGAGGTTTAGAACTCTTGTTCTTCTGTTTCCAGCAAAATTTGTATTAATCCTGGGAACTGTAAGTAATTATAGACAAGATCCATGATTATAATGTGGTATGAAATCTGCAATGTCCACGGCTTGTACAAGCCTGATAAGCAAGGTTGTGCAGTATATTGTTTTTTGGCCTGACATGATCATCAATTTTAAGCTGAGGACAAACTGCCATATAAATAAATCTAACTAATTGTATAATTAGTGTTTTCCATTTTGTACAATTAGTATAGTACAAACCTAAAGTGGCCAGATTGGCTACTAACAACAGTAGTTAATAGTGCTTACCCCTTAAAACTTCTTACAGCACCAAGATAAATATGTCTCTGGGAATGTCAAATCAAGTCAAGGTTTATTTTCATTTCAGCCATATACACAGCACACTGTGTTTTCTTTATTCATATTTAGCTCAGTCCAACTGACGAAAAAAGCATCCAGGTCACATTCTGTTTGACATGTCTAATGTCTGGAAAATGATCGCAGTTAGCCTAAATAGTTGTGGTCATCTCAGATAATTGCAGTCAGGTGATTATGTAATAATTGTGACAGGCCTTTTGTTAATTATTGTTGTGGTGGAAATAGCAATACTGATGTGAATGTAATATCCTAATGAACCACTGACAAGACGTGTTTGTGTATGTATGTATGTATGTATATGTGTGTGTGTGTGTGTGTGTGTGTGTGTGTGTGTGTGTATGTGTATGTCAGGGTGCATCCCATCCCCCATGAATTTGAATTTTTTGTAGAACTGTTTTATTTAAATTTGTTCCACTTATCAAGCAAAATATTGAAAATATTGAATTTTGAAGACGTTCAGACGTTTGAATGTTATTTAGGTGGTCCACCATCCTCGTGAATTTTGAGGTAATAGCGGTATTTTATCAGTACAACATAAGATTTTTATTGGCTGCAACCAAGTAACTTTATTTTTCAAATTACAAAGTTGTTTCACAACAATAATGTAACTTAACTACATTTGAGTAACTAAACTACATACATGTTTTGTTTTATTTAATTGTCATGTTGACTGTTAATGTTACAGAGAACTTTAATAAAAGTTGCTCAGTGTTGGACACCTGTGTTTCTCCGCTGCGTGTGTGTGACGTCATTAAACGAGTAGTCGACTCAACTTCGACTATGTTGACGGATAAGTCGACCTAAAAATATAGCACAGAAAGTGTTATGCTTGTTTTGTCCATGACCTGAAACCCTACTAAACTCTAAGTGATTAGGGTTATTGGTTCCTGCAATTGTCAAAACCCAGTGCTTCTTCAGTTATTTGAGCTGACTTGGCTTTTTATTAAGCACCTTGTGCAGGATCCTAAACATTTTGTATATCTGTCCTTATATTGACAAATTAAACAGATATCAAACTTTATCCCATACACATAGAACAGACATATCAAAATTGCAGATTACTACATAACCTCATCTGGAAAAACAAATACAGTGCTACAGACAAAAATGAGCTGGCAAGGTTGTGATTTCAGATCATTTACTGCTGCTCATCCAGTTAAACAGCCCATTTACGTAAAGTAATTAAAGACTTTGTTTTGTCATTATGAGGTGTCATCGCTGATTAGTGCATAAAGAAATGAAGAGCTTTTATATGGAGGACACACAATTTGTTTACGTCAGTTCTTTTCCCATTAAAGGATGCTCATGCTAAAGCTTTTTCTCTGAAACATAATGTTGTTTCTCAGACATTTCCTGTCAAGTTTATATTAGTACCCATTACCAGTACCATTGACATGTGATCCATCATGCTGCAATCAGATATCAACCACACCCTCTCTTGTCTGGCCTGAGCATTGTATCTGGCAGTAATGGATTTAGAAGAAGCCATTTGTGAGAAGCTGCCAGGGGGATATGTTCTGTCTTTAGTTCAGCCATTTAAAGTTTGATACAGATTTTCAGTACAATACAAAAATGTGAAAACACAGTGGTTTATATCAACCATCAGTGGTTGCAGTAACTTGTCTCGCGAAATTAAATAATTTATCTTTATTGAATGAAAATGGCATACTTGACAATGACAAGCTTTAGATCTTCATTTCCATTTACTTACTCAGAACAAGAAATGTATGTCCAGATATGGGCAATAACTATGCATTATTTGGGGGCACATAAATATACAGAAAGTAATAAATACAGCAATATGAAATAGTTAGTTCTATGTCCATGTCTCTGAAGAACTTCAGTAAGAATACAGCCTTTACTCCCTCAGTGTTTAGCTTTATATTATAATGACTAGTCGGGCTGAGATGTAAATATTTGGTTGTGTCATTATTTGTTTAGGTACTATTTACCCAGACACTGTTTAGCGACACCACAGTCATGAAAAATGAGTAAACACCCTGTAAAATATGTTATGCAGTGACTTCTGTGTAATATTTTCTTTTTTCATTTTTCATGTAAGTAACAAAGTTTTTCAGGTCTGTCATGGTTAATGTACACACCCCTAGTTTTTTCTCATCTCATGTTCCCAGAATGAATTGGTTAAGTACTTCTGCATAAACATTGTGGTCCTGAGTGTGAAACATTATTCCTGAGTGGCTTAAAATGTGGCTATCAGTGTGCAAAAAAAAAAAAAACAACACATTGAAATAAACATGCTATGCATCTTGATGTTTAGTGTAATGAATTGTGCTGTGTTCAGAAATATATGCTTCGTTGTGTACAATCTTGAGATGCCCAATGTTACAAAAGATGTTTGTACGTTTATTCAGCATCACATTATATGAATCGGCATCCTGACTATTATCAGACATTCTGTGTCAGTAAAGATGGACTTTGCTAGGTGGACTTTGTCAGTAAAGATGGACTTTGTCAGTAAAGATGGTCTTTGCTAACAAAATATTTCCTAAGGAACCTGACATTCCCATGAGAATGTTACAGTGAAGGAAAGAAGTATTTGATCCCATGCTGAGTTTATACGTTTGCCCTCTAACACAAATTGAACTGGTAGGTTTATTGTAGCTGTAACAACAACAAAAACAATCCCTTAAAAACCCAGTGCACAAAAGTCAGAGATTGATGTGCATTGTAATGTGTGAAATAAGTAGAAATAAGAATAAGATCCCCTATCAACTGGCCAGATTTCAGGCTCCCAGGTGCCTTCACCCTATGCAGGTAACAAGATGAGATTAGGAGCACCCTCTGCAAGGGAGTGCTCCTAATCCCAGTTTGTTACAGTACCTGTCTAAAAGACACCTGTCCACAGAAGCAATCACTCAAATTCCAAACTAGCCACCATGGCCAAAACCAAAGAGCTGTCCAAGGATGTCAGGGACAAGATTGTAGACATACACAAGACTGAACTGGGCTAAAAGACTATCGCCAAGCAGCTTGGTGCGAAGGTGACAACAGATAATTCGCAAATGGAAGAAATACAAAATAACTGTCAATCTCCCTTGGTCTATGGCTCCATGCAAGGTCTCACCTAGTGCCGTTCCAATGATAATTAGAACGGTGACGAAACAGCCCAGAACTAAATGGGGAGAACTTGTCAGTGATCTCAGGGCAGCTGGGACCATAGTCACCAAGAAAACAACTGGTAACACACTACGCCGTGAAGCATGGACGTCGCCGCCAGACATTTCATAAATATTAGTTTGGACCCCCCCACATTTAACATGACTAATTATTTCACCCAGCGCTGTTGAATCTTGAATCTTTCGCGAAAGAATCCACTTCACTTAATCGATAGAAGAACACACACACC
>JBBIGA010039795.1:0-13450 GCA_037576975.1 Alestes dentex
TATATATAATGCAAGGTGCTAAAATCCTACCATGCTCTGTGTTGGCCCCAGTTGACCTTGATGAGCAATTTACTGGATTTTTGGATCCACTGAAAGTCAGTGCAGACTTTTAACCTATGGCAAGTATGAAACATTTTTATCCAGATGGGAGTGGTTTCATCCAGAATGACATTGCCCCACTGAACTGCTTGATGAGCATGAAAACGATGTAAATCATAAACTTAGGCCTTCATAGTCACTAGATCTCAAAACAGTTAAACACCCTTGGGAGATTTCTGACTACGTGCTTTAATATAAAGACAACCACAGGCAGAGGGAATATCTTTTGGAAAAATGCCTTTCCATTCTTCTTGTAGAATCTTGTAGAATCTATACCACAACTCAGCGCCGTCCTTGATTTCTTTGTCAACAAACAAAAAGGTGAATTTGAGTTCTCCAACAGTGTTTTAATTCATCCCTGATTTTGATCCACACATTTTAAGCAGAAATACACAGAGGTACAATTATTCTGTGTGTCTAAATAAACTTAGCATTCAACAAACGTATCATTCTTTGTCCACCTGAAACCCTTTACATTCTGTTAAACTCCAGGTTTATGTGTATTAGTATGCCTGTGAGTTAGGTGTCAATAAATCCCAGTGAGTTCAGCGGATTTATTCCTCAGATATAAGTGGAATTCTGCATTAGGTAAAGGGAGATGAAAAAGGTCCTCCGTTTATCAGCCCGTTTACTACCCCAGTAGCACACATACTGGCTCACTGAATGCTGTCTTCTCTCTCTGTTCAGTGCTGAAAAGAGCCACCACCATAAAGAGACGAGGTGTGGATGCTATTAGACGTGGTCCAGAGGAGCAGTATGGTGACATTGCTTCTGTAGGTAAGAACAGATTGTCACTTCTGAAGGTAAGAATAGAATTTTGCTTCCATAGGTGAGAGTTTCACCTCTTTCGGTAAGAACAGATTTTCACCTCGGTTTGTGGGGTTATTGCTTTCGCTTCTGTGGAACAAATAATTACACCTGTAGGAAATATTATTGATTCTGTCATTTGCAGCATTATTTGTTCTGCAGTTAAGACTATATTATAGCTTCTGTGTGTAAGATTATTGCTTTTATACATAGAAACATTATCACTTCCACATGCAAAAATAATTACTACTTCTGTTACAGATTATCACCTCTAGAGGTAAACAATTATGTCTTCTGTCGATAAGATCACACTATTGCTTCTGCACATACGAACAGATTATTGTTTCTGTAGATAAGAACAGATTACACTTATTAAAGAACAATTATCTATAAAACCAGATCACAAAAACCATTAAAAACCAATGGGTTTTTTTTTAGTTTTTGACAGTATTCTCCATGCAGGTAAAGACAAACTGTTGCTTCTGTAGATAAGATTGTTGCTTCTGTGGTTAAGAACAGATTGTAGCCTCTGCTGGAAGGAACAGGTGATTGTTTTAGTAGGAAAATACAGATTATTGTGTCTGCTGGTAAGAACAGGCGATTGTTTTAGTAGGAAAATACAGATTATTGCTAATGTACATATGGTTCTCACTTCTGCATGAAAGAACAGATTATCGCTTCAAAGTAAATACAGATTTTCTTGTAAGAACAGATCATTTTGAAGTGAAATGCAGATTACCACCACCTGTCTTTCAGGTAAAAACATTACTTGTTAGCGCGAGTGTTTCATTCATTTTCTGAACGTTCTTGAGTGTTTGGGGGTCTTATTTATTGGTTTCCTCAGGAATGCCCTTGAACAGGGCAAGTATCCACAGTGCTAAGCGAGGGCCCACAGCGTATTTTCGGAGGAAAGAGAGAATGCTGCGTATCTCCATCCGCCGCATGGTGAAAACACACACATTCTACTGGACTGTGCTGGGCCTCGTGGCCCTCAACACCCTCTGTGTGGCCATCGTCCATCATAAGCAGCCATCATGGCTGTCAAGTTTCCTGTGTGAGTTTACTGTCCAGTTCTTTCTAAGCAGAGTCCGTCAACAAATCCTTTTCTTTCTCATTTTTCAGTGACCCTGTTACTGCATGAACATAGATTTTGGGTTAAGATCCAAACTGGATCTCAAATTATGGTGTAAGGGGAGTCTTCTACACCCATTATTATTTGGGCAGCTGGTGGCCTAGTGGTTAGGGAGTTGGCCCTGTGATCAGAAGGCAGTGGGTTCAAATCCTAGGACTGCTAGGGGCACCACTGAGGTACCTTTGAGCAAGACACCGTCCCCACACACTGCTCCCTGGGCGCCCCTCATTGGGGGCAGCCCCCAGCTTCACTTGGTGAATGGGTTACATGCAGAGAGAGAATTTCACATTGTTTACACTGTGTGGTGTGGTGACTATAAGGGGCCACTTTACTTTATAGTATACAACCGTGTAATTCAGCGACTGCTCTGGAAAAATCATCAAAATCTTAGCAACTATATTGCAAATTAGATGCTTTCATTAAGCCAAAAATCTGCTAATGGGGCAAGCAAGCATTTACTTAGTAAGCTTTCCTCAAATTAGCACAAAATTAGGCAACAGGTCTAATTATCTAGGGCACGCTGCAAAAAAACAGAAAGAAAAAGGAAAAAGAGAAACCGTAGTAACTGATATTCTGTTTTCAATGCAATAAATCGTTTTTTTCTCTCTTTGATCTGGATGTTTTTGCTTGTTTCTCATGTATTTTGCTCGTTATAAGATACATTACTGCGTACATTTAGCTTAATCCATTGGCATTTTTTACTTAAAATATTTAGCAGTATACATTTTTTCCATATATCCTCACTAGCTTCTATGATTTGCTAAGATTTAGACTGGAGTGCGACTAATGTAACCTGAACGTCTTTAAATAAACGAAATAAAACACATTCAGTGTCAGAAAGCATTTGCTGTAGTTAATTTTTGAAGTCGTGTTGTGTCAGCTTGTCCTAAAATTGAGTCGGTTTGTGTAACTTGAAAATGTTATAAAATGTTCAATAATAAACAAATAGAACGTAATTAAGGATTTGAACTGAACCCCTAGGCAGACTCAGAAGGTCTGAATGAGATCTGATGAGTTCCGCTCATCTACTTACTGAGCAGGATCATAGGATCAAGTTGAAAAGAAATTGTTCTTTAACTGAGACGACTGGAGATTAAAACTCTTCTCCTCTTGTTTGAATTTTGTGTGGCAGATTATGCTGAGTTCCTGTTTCTGGGCCTGTTCCTGACTGAGATGTTTTTGAAGATGTACGGCCTTGGCCCCAGACTCTATTTCCATTCCTCTTTTAACTGCTTTGACTGCGGGGTGAGTCATTTCTGCCTCTCAGTGTTTCCTTACGATACACTGCAAAATGTTGCGTCGTGGTGTCAATGTGAAGTCATCTCTTACCTTGTCAATTTTGAGTTAAATCTTCCGGTTTTAACATTGGAAAATATAACTTACTTACAGATGTTGCTTTAAGTCGCTTTACCGTAGTAAAATTGTCATATTCCATTGACAAATAACTTAGTTTGTTTGAAGAAATAGAGTTTTTTTTTTTTACTAATAAAGCCTGAAACAAGCTAAATGATCTGCCAGTAAAACAATTTCACTAGATCAAATGATTTGAGGGATCGTTATTTATTGAATTTATTATTTATTATAATTCACACAAATATAGTGCTGTATGTAGCAGTGTTTTACTGGAAGAATGATAGAACATTGTGAAAGAATGCATACGTGTCGTATGTGCAGGTGATTGTCGGCAGCATCTTTGAAGTAATCTGGGGCTTCTTCAGGCCGGGAATGTCCTTCGGCATCAGTGTACTGCGCGCCCTCCGACTGCTCCGGATCTTTAAAATCACCAAGTGAGTGCAGCAGTATGGATATAAAGCTGTGGACAAGCTTATAATGTCAAGTTGTAAAATTTGCGAACATTTGTTGTGTGCAAATGTGCTGTGTGTAAGGTTAGAGCTGAAACAGGCTTTAATAGTTGAGTGGGTAAAGCTGCCATTTGTGAAGTTGCTGTACACATAAAAAGGTCAGTATTTATATTTTTTGTCTTAGTTGTAAAGTGTACTTTTTATTTTATCCTGTTTTGTTGTATAACTTTTAATCTATTGTAATTACTTTTGTACCGTCCGCTTTCTGCCTTAACAATGCAAATTTAACACTTGTTTGACTAATAAAGGTTTATCTTATCTTATCCTAACTAAATGTAAAAGTAGAACCTGTATTTACATAACACTTTCCTAGACTAGAATTATAAAGTATTTCAGAACACAATGATGAACCCCTCTCAAACTTTGTAATGGATTGAGGTGCTGTGTTTATGTAACAAGTTGTGTGTAAATGCAGTGAGTACAAAGTTTACGTTTACGTTTACGTTTACGTTTACGGCATTTAGCAGATGCTCTTATCCAGAGTGTCGTACATCAGTGCTTAAGTAGTCCACATCTGTTCTTCATACCTGTAAAGCTTTACTAAGATCAACATCTGCTTTTAACCAAGGGACTGCCAGCTAAGTCACACACCTTAACAAACCCTGTCAAAAAGGAAAAAAAGAAAACAAGTTTCACAAGTTGCTGTGTGAAAAGGTACTGTGTGTTTGAGAATACCCAAAGGTTCATTGGTTTGATATAGTGTGTAAACGTTTCAAAACATACTGTTCGCTCCCCCTGTCAATCTATGGAGACTTGCTGCAAGTAATATAAACGTGCCCATGTTTTGGATAGTTCTCATGTGCCTTGAGTAAATATGCCTAAATGTGCCTTGAGTAAAGTTTCTATGTGTTTTTTGCTTTCAGGTACTGGGCGTCGTTGAGAAATCTGGTGGTGTCTCTGATGAACTCCATGAAGTCCATCATCAGCCTGCTCTTCCTCCTCTTCCTTTTCATTGTTGTCTTTGCCCTGCTAGGAATGCAACTGTTTGGAGGCCGGTGAGACTGAGCTGTGTGTGTGTGTGTGTGTGTGTGTGTGTTTGTGTTTGTGTGTGTGTTGGAGGGTGGTTACTATGTTTAACAGTACGTAGTCGGTGAGAGTGTTAAGTTAGGAGTGGCTTTATAAACCCACTGGAAGGCTGCATAACAGCTGCCGCTATACCAAAACGCACGGCTCTTATAAATGGGTATTATTTCCTACTATCACTCTCACAGACAGCAGTGAATAACACGATGAAAGTGTAATGAATGCAGTCTCTATCTGAAAGATAAAAGAAGAGCAGCAGACGCCTGAGGTTCTATGGATGAGCGAGTTTCTATAGGCAACTGAGTGGAGTCAAGCAAATAATCTTTTATTCAGGCCGTTAGGCATCTGCCGGTCATTGTGAATGAAGCAGGTACACTCACGGCTCTCCTTTTCCCTTGTAGGTTCACCTTCGAGGATTATACGCCCACAAACTTTGATACATTTCCAGCTGCCATCATGACAGTGTTCCAGGTATGAATCAAACCAGGTGTGGGATGATAAAAGAGCTCTGTGTGAACAGTGGTAGGTTCAGAAGGCCTCGTTATTGACAATGTATCTCAATAAGTGAATGGGTCGCTGTTGGGGACTCAAGTGGGTCAATCGTCATGAGTACTGTCAAAATAGCATACAGATCCTTAGACTTTTTTTATGGATATTGTATCTTGTGCTCTGCCGCCAGATTCTAACAGGTGAAGACTGGAATGAGGTGATGTACGACGGCATTCGCTCCCAGGGTGGAGTCAAGACTGGAATGTGGTCCTCCATTTACTTCATTGTCCTCACACTATTTGGAAACTGTATCTTTTATGCAGACAAACGAATGGATGGATGAGTCATTTCCTTCTTTTACTGAATTATGTCACAGCTGGTTCACAGACAAGCGGGGCGTGGGGGTTTGTGTTAAAGGGTCCACTTTAGGTTCACTGGCAATCAACTTAAAAACTGCGAACTGAATTTTCCACACCTTTGTCAAACAAAAGTTTGATATAGTGTGTAAACATGGTGAAAGTTTCAATACTGTTCGCTCCCCCCCTGCCCATGTATGGAGACTAGTTTCGAATGAATTGCTTTTGTCATGAAAACTAACACATTTTTATAAACATGCCTTTTTTTTAGCCCACGGCATCTTAGCCTAGCTCATTAACAATCATGTTATAAGGAATCTTTCACCTGGGTTGTATTTGAATGAGCCACGATACAAAGTAGCCAATCCGAACATTGCTCATTTAAATATCAGCCTTAAAGGCACTATTTGTTTCTAAGGAGGTTGGAAAGTGGCACACAAATTTTATAAGTGGATCTCCATGTAAGACATGAGCCTTTAACTCATATTAACACAAATTTAAACATTAAAAACAGGTTGTTTATAGTTTAACTGCTTATCTGTTGGTGTTCCAGCAGGGGTCTGTCCTGGATATTTTCAGGTTTAAATATTGCTAATGCCCATTTGATACTTTAAAGCATGAGCAATCATGTATTAACCCTTGACCAGACTACCAGACACACTCCTCAATGTCTTCTTGGCCATCGCTGTTGACAATTTAGCCAATGCACAAGAGCTCACAAAGGTACGGCCTTTAGCAAGTTCCAACCCATTCAGCCTGAAATGAAGGAACAGTCCTTCATGTCGCTCATGGGGTTTTACACGTAGGGCTGCAAAAGTCATGCAAGACTTCACCACAATAGTAGTAGGCACATCTATGACCAGCTTTTTTTTTTTTTTTTTTTTTACAGAAACATTGTTCCTTATTAAGTCGGTGCTCTGCTTCAGGTCTAAAACAAGCTTTTAATGGCCAGATTTGTGCTCTTTACCATTTTATGTTCAGTGATGCACTGCATTCAAAAGGCAAGCCAGAGTTGAACTAAGCTGGCCCTATGCAAGGAACACCAAAGTGCTGAAAATGTGGCAACAGCCCAGTTTATGCCAAGTAATCATTCTGGTCAAGAAATAACATAACTGCCTAGTTTTGTTTTTACACAGTCTTGCCTTTGTTTGTCCTCCAGGACGAGGAGGAGGAGGAGGAAGCTTTTAATCAGAAGCATGCACTGCAGAAGGCAAAGGAGGTCGGGCCCATGTCCTCTTTTATGTCTTCAGAGTAAGTGGGCAGATTCCAGCTTCGCCTGTCCTACACCCCCCCCACCCCCGCCTCACAGGGATGCTGACATGCTAACACTACTAACATCTGCACTGTCTCAGAGTCTCTGTTTCTGAAGCTGGAAGGGGCTTTGTGTCTGTCAAGGTCTTTAGTCAGACAGGTCGTCAGTGGTCTAGTGGTAGTAAGAGAAGGTGACCAGACTTATGGTTTAAGGTCAAAGATGCTTCAGGGGCATTAAAGGCTTCATCAGTTTACATGAGGGGAGCGAACATTCTTTAAAGCTCTGGGGATAAGTCAAGCCTGGGGTGGCATGAAACTGGTTAAGGTCCCGTGACTGTGTTCGGAGTCTGGAGGTGTGAACTTGTACACATTGCAGGGTGTCAAATAACAACCAGCAGCCGAAAATAGCTCTCATCTTTATACTGCTTACTTTCCATTAAGTGTTTTAACACTTTACACAGGCATTTCTCTTCTGAAATAACGTCCTGCTTTGCCTCAAAGTTAAATACAAGGGGAGACAGTACACTTATTGTAAACATATATTAACCAGTGGTTACTCAGATACTGCGTTAGAGCTAGTGCGTTAGCTCAGGACTAACTTAATAGCTAGTGATGAGTGTCTTAGCTTGAGGTGAATGTCTTCGATTGGGGCTACAGGGGGTCCTTGGGTTACGGCAGTCTCAACATACGTCGTTTCGAGTTTACGGCGCTTACTCCCATAACTAGTTTAGTTGCACGTAGTGGAAAAATACGCAGAATACGCAGAATACGCAGAATACGCAGTAACGTGACGCATGACTGAGAGAATTGACGTCCCCCGGTACACCTCAACACCATTTTGGACCATTAAAAGCACAAGTGTTTTTACTCTCATTTTTTATTTTTTTTTTCCTGCTACTACAGTACAGTGGACAAGTGCAGTATATTTATGTCCTTTTCCTTTTTCTCTGGCTTACTTGTGTTTTTATGTTCTAGATTATGATTTTACTACTACGTTAGGATCGGTAAATGACTTAGGCTTGGGTGTGTTTCAACTTACTCTAAAATTTGGGTTACATCACTGTTGTAGGAACGGATCTGTGTCGTAACTTAAGGACCCCCTGTAGTGTGTTAGCTTAGCACTTATATGTCAGCTTGTGGTGAGTGTCTTACCTTGAGGTTAATGCTCGAGCCTGAGGCTAGTGTGTTAGCTCAGGAATAGCATCAGCTTGCAGAAAGCGTCTTAGCTTGAGGTTATATGTTTATGTTTTGTATTAGCTTGGGGCTAATATATTATTAAGAGCATGTTAGCTGGGGGCTGGCATGTTAACTTGTGTCTGCAATGACACGCCCACTCATCTACGCACACATCACACTCCTCTGTCTGTGTAGTGGAACTTTGAGATTTGTCTTGATCTTGTTACTTTGTGAAGAAGAACTCTTGTTTAGTGATTCTGTACTACTTAGAAACCAAATGCATCAGGCATACCTCTGCTGCGTTCTAAAGTCTCTAATAATATTTTAGCATATTTTTGATATGTTAATGTTTAAAAAGCTGAATATTGAAATGTGAACATGTTATGGAAATGTTGTCGGGCTCTTCTTATTATTGAGTCTTGATCTGTTGCCCCCATAATGGAGGATTCGTTTCTCCCCAGCTTACAAGCCTGTGCATCCTCACTGCATTAGGTTGTGTATGTTCTGTTACTCTGTGTGTAGGCAAGATATATTTTGAGTGCATGATTTTGTTTTATGTTTCGGTGTTTGAAATACACACAACTGCAGTCTGAATATGGTCACGTGATCTCAGAAGTTTCATGCCTTCACAGGGGTGAATCGACCTCACAGAAGCGTGCTGGTGAATGTTCCTAACACTCATTTACCCTAATGAAGCTCCTCGGATGTGTGGTTGAAGTGAGGTTTTGTGATTGTTGCCAACAAGTTACTTGAAGTTTGAAGGGTTGATACATCCTGAGGAGTCCTGAGGATAACGCTTAATTTGATGATGAAGTTTAGAAAAGTCAGTTCACGGTTTGCCGGTGTATTTCTTTCGGGTGATAGTGTCAGTATGTATTTTGCACAGCATGGAGCTAGATGCACTGAACGTACATTATATGTCCAAAATCCAGACATTCTTTGCTCAGCTTTACGTGAGATAATCATCGCAACGTCAGTCAGAGGTGTATAAAGCCCGTAGTGTGGAGCTGTTGAGCAGAGGAACTGCATTCTCTGGAGTGACAGAGCTCCATCTAACACCTTTGGGATGAGTTGAAGCCGTGTTTGTGATTCAGAACATAAGTACCTGACCTCAACCAATGCTCTTGCGGCTGAATGCAATCAAATTCTGATAGCCATGGTCCGACACCTAGCATGAAGCATTCCCAGAAGGAAAGCTTCCAATTTTATTATTTTTTTTGAATAGAAACGTTTATATGGAAAGTGTTGCCAAGCGAACACTGCAGGATTCTGTTTGACTGCGGAATTTGTGCTTGGCTGTTTTCGTGGTTTCAGGACGCAGGGTGTTGCGGCTTTCTAAAGAAGCGCTGATGTGGGAAAAAAACAACCTGAGGATAATAAATCTGCATAAAGGGCTGTAAAAATCAGAGGCGTTCCTGGAAGTCATACAGTGTGTCCTCACTGATAGATTACATTTATCGCATCATTTAGCCCATCGCACAGTAATCCACCATGAATTCAACAGCACGTTGTCATGACAACCGGCAGGCTTCCCTGTCTATGCGGAGACGAGTGTATTAGGTTGTCATAGAGATGCCTCTCCGGCGTGGAGAGGAGGATTACTGAGCGTTTGACAGAGTTTCACTGCGGTAGTGCAGGTTTCTGCTGTGGGATTTCAGAGCTCAACTAAAGCATCTTGTGTCTGGCCTCATCTGCACGCATCCATATGAATGTGAAAACAGTTTTTATCTGCTGTCAAAAAAAAACAAAAAAAAAAA
This sequence comes from Alestes dentex, assembly GCA_037576975.1. Taxonomy (NCBI): domain Eukaryota; kingdom Metazoa; phylum Chordata; class Actinopteri; order Characiformes; family Alestidae; genus Alestes; species Alestes dentex. The sequence goes on from JBBIGA010039795.1 coordinate 9,953, forward strand.
AAACTATCCACTTGACAACAGTGTTATTGCAAATTTCTTCATCCACAAAATGCAAAAAAACTTTAATAGTAATAACAGCAAAATTTGTTATACAGTGTGATCTCAGATGCCTTGAAAAAAAAATATTGTGAGCAGATGTTTGATACGAAATATGGAGGATGGTGTAAAAGTAGTGTAATAGCAAGTTGTAAGTGCAGCAAAAGAATCACTAAACCTAAAAGAAAACAAAGAGAGAAAAAAACAAGAGGGGTCTAGTATTTCGGCGTTGGTGGTGTAATGTTGGTTCCAAAGCAAAAAGAAGTAAACATATAATAGAACCTGTCCAGAATGAGATTCTAGTAGATTTTTTTTGGCAAGCTAACAACATTGCACATTTGCATTTTGTAGACATTTTGGACTAATTACGGACACCTGATGCTTGTAAAACAATTCATGTTTTATCTGAAGCTTATAACAGCCATAGTAAAATATATTTGATCTTGTATGTAGTAACTTTTTCAGTAAAGTGATCTGTTATAGATGTCCCGCTGTTTACCATCTGACAGACCTCCAGCTCCAGCTATCAAGGCTTTCTAGAAGACCTGGACTGACAAACTCAAACTATCTTTGCTATATCTACCTACATACCACAGATTGCACTGAACATTTCTAGAATGTAACTTTTTTTTCGGACTTATTTCTAATTTGAAATAAGAGCTGTACTGCAGTTTCAATAAAAAACATGGTTCTATCAAATAAATAGGTCTGGTATGATCACACAGTTTTAAATTGCTACATAAATAATTGTGATGAATAATCATGTTGTTTGTTATATGCTATTAAAGTAAAAGCCTAGAGTAGCCAAACTGGCTGATTAGCTTTCTTGCTCCATACTTGCTCAAGTTAACAAACACTGCTCACCACTGCCCTCTTAAGGTGTTATTGCACCCGTCAGTGTTTTTGGATACATGTGAGCAAAGTCTTTCTGTCATCAGTGAAAGAGGCCTGAATGGATGTGCACATGAGGCTGAAAGTGCAGGACAGGATTCTGAAACTCCTGAGATGAGCTTGCGCACAGATGCATGTGTATTGGAAATCAACCTCTGCATGGCTGTACTGTTAGACTCCTGACACTGAGCATGTGCTAACTGAGCTCTCACAGTGACAAAATGTGGGACGTTGTGATTTAGAAGTTCTCCTTTCACAACTTGACAATTGGTTTGGAGAGTTCCCGGTGAGTTCAGATGTAAGGAATAAGTGATCCATCAGTAAAGAGGTAACAAGCTTAAGTGTGTGGTATTTAAACACACCAAAATAGCACAGTCAGGGTCTGACCTTTGTTGAGAATCATTGGTTCCGTCTGAATGCTGTTGTGACTCCCTTTTTTCTGTGTTTGAGGAAGATGTGAACTTTCATCTTGTCACTGAGCTGAGAATGCAGCAGTGGCCCTGGAGGTCGAATGTTGCACGTATGGCATTTGGACCCTGCATGTGGAGAAGAGAGGAAACTAGCATGAAGTTGCTTGAGTAACATTCCGGAAAATGAGTGCATGTTCCCTGGTTAGCATGAGATATGAAAAAATAAAAAATAAAAAGAATGCACACTTGTGCACAAGTGAAGCTGCAGGACCTGAAAGTCAAAGATGCACTCTCCTTTTCAGTAAATGTGTGTGTCAATGCTTCTGCATATGGATCCCATTTATATCTGTCTTATATCTGTGCCATGTTCCTGACTGTCTTAACACTGCACAAAAAAAAAAAGTCCAGATGTTTGTATATGTATATGTTGTACCTGATCTAATGCTGCTATCATCCTGTTGTCATGTGACGCTTATGCTGCCCAGTCACCCAGGCCAAAACTCTCATATTTGAAAGGTTTAAATGTCCAGCAGCAGAGGTGGGCACAGACTAATTCAGTTTCTCTCAGTTCTATGTACTCAAGTAAAAACATTAATGGAACAGTACTAATACTTTTACTTCTACTCAAATGTGTGTGTTTCAGTTACTTCTTCATAAATACAATAAATAGGCAAGACACAGTAACTATGAACGAACGCACACAATACTGTTAACAATAACAGCAATTTGTTAACATTAAAGTTCACAGAACACAATGCTCTTTTGCCTCTTTGTTACTCATTTTGTTATCCAAAAGGCTCCAAGAGAAGATTAGAGCCTAATACACACTATTGTAACACACCATGTTGATGTATTAAGGTGCTGGATGTACCACGTTCCTAAATATTTAATATTTTAATAATATATTTAATGTTTTACTTCTGTCAGTGGTGATATTTCACAAAAAAAAAACATGGATTTACTTGAGTATGGGTTTGGGAGACTCCGCCCACCTCCAGCCATTGGAATCAGTTTAAACGGCTGTGGAAGAAAAAAGCATGATTGATTTACAAGCGTGATCAGTTTCTGTAGTATGAATTGGCAAGTTCAAGCTGACGTTTACAAAGTTTTCCGTAACTTTGTATTAAATAGAGTGAATTGATATTTTATTCCATGTGAGTGCGGATACTTTCTCCTTACCGCAGGTACTGGGTAAACGTATTGTCCTTGATTGTTACTAGAGCAAGTTTTGGGTTGTGTTGCTGGGCTTGTATTGTCTTTGTTCACGAAAGCACTAATGTCTTGTTTTCAACCAACCGCTCATTGATTACACGGACCACAAGTTCAAGTGCCAGTAAGTAACCACAGTCTGTTCATTCCGATTCCTGCCTAATGTTCCCCTCTGGGTGAAGCTTTCTGTTCTGCCATTTTTCTGAACTGTTTCACCTCACTGTCACTCTCAAGTGTGATCATCAGTCACATTAGTTACTGAATTGTTTTCCAAATTTCTTTAAGTGCTTCCAGACCTTCTTTTGATGTGCCATTCTGAATAGACTCTTCTCCCCACAGTGTTCTTTTGGTTTTTGTTTCGTCTGAAATCACACTGACACCTCAAATCAGTCCAGTTCATTTCCATCCCAGCGCTTTTAGCCAGCTGGGTCGTACATCCCAAACTCTGAAAAGCACACCAGCCCACCCTTTCTACAACGTGTCCCAAAGCTGCTATGAGAAATCAGTGTGGAATTGGGTTGAAACATCATCAGTCAATCCATGTGAAATCACGGAAGGCCTCATAACTGAGGCAAATCCGAGATTTGCTTAATACTTACAGGAACCAGTGTCATCATTTTATAATGATCAGTTTCTGAGATACAGAAGCTTTAAAAATGGTCTGCATCCCTCTCTTAAATAAGCGGATGCCAACTAAGTCATACTTTTTGAACTACTAATGTGAGATGCATAACATTTTCAGGCATTGTCCTTTGGTTTACATAATGCATAAAACTATTGTTTACTAAGTGTGTAGGTATCCACACTGGTACACTGTTTCAATGCACAAAAAATATTTCCCTGAATATGTTGCAGAGTTTGTTGTGTTTTAGTTATTTAACACACCTCAAGCCATAAATACAACAAGCTTATAGTTAAAAAATAATTACTTGTCAATATGACTTTAATATTG
>JBBIGA010039835.1:0-13447 GCA_037576975.1 Alestes dentex
GTGTGTGAGTGTGTGTGTGAGTGTGTGTGTGAGTGTGTGTGTGAGTGTGTGTGTGAGTGTGTGTGTGAGAGTGTGTGAGAGTGTGTGTATAGTGTGAGTGAGTCTGTGTGTATAGTGTTAGTTTTTGTGTGTGAGTGTGTGTGAGTGTGTGTGAGTGTGTGTGAGTGTGTGTGAGTGTGTGTGAGTGAGACAGAGATGAGCGGCAGTGCTGGAGACGCTGAGGACAGAGAGCCGTGTTCCCTGTTGGAGGGGACTGAAGGTGTGTTTGGGTTTGGAGATGATCTGGAGCTGAACCAGTTCGATGGTCTGCCCTTCTCCTCGCGGTACTACCGCCTGCTGCGGGAGAGACAGAGCCTCCCGGTGTGGAGCATCAGGGGGGACTTCTTTAACGCGCTGGAGAGAAACCAGCTCACCCTCATCTCAGGCACGACGAAGACTGGAAAAAGTTCACAGGCACGTGTCACTGCATCCTGTTTAAAATTATAACTCTTAACTTACGATTGAAAGAAAGACATGTCAGAGACAGAGTTCTGCTCATGTGAGACGTTTATTTAAAATGTTTCTGGTCACAGCTGGCACTGACAGCGAGCTCTTGTTAGATTTACATTCTCTACACTTTTATTTATATTATGATGTTGTTATATTATAACTGTATTGTGATTATTATTAACATTTGCACATCATGTGAGTTGCCACAGGCCACTCATCACATAAGCCTTTGACCTCATTTCACCCTTGTTAGCTGATACTGGCCATGTGAGGAGAATCAAGATCCATTTACGTCCATGCTCTTAAAGGGCCCAAATTTTTCCAGGGCCTTAAAAATAAAAATAAAAGGCTTCACTGCTCTTCACTCTTTCCACACATTCACTACCATGAAGACTTGGAGGTGTCGGAGCTCAACTTAGAACCGACCTACTTCACTGTGCATAAGTAAGCATATTACTGTCTAGTTGAAAGGCCAACAGGGTGTGTGGTTACAGACCCTTGCTGTAGAAACAGCGCCAGCCAAGACCGTTTATCAGTGAAAGAGAACGCAGGAATGAGACTCAAGTGCATTTATGGTTTGGAATAGTAAGGTTGACTCATATTACAATTTTTTTTTTTTAAATCAAAGCTACTCTGAATGGGTGGATCTACTGACCACTGACATTGTCAGAGTTGAGAAGGCATTTTTCTAATTATTCTAAAAGCTAAATGAGACTATTAAATCTGGTTCTACAGTCATTCTCAGGCCTACAGTGTAGCAGAAAAAGAGGGTCATTGTTTTTGTGGTTTGCTCAGATGTATAAAATGTGACTTTGTTCTGCACACCACAGTGCAAACCCCTGAGTCTGTCTGTGCTAAACTAATGTGTCTGTAGTTGTTAGACAGAGCCTTGTCATATTAATTGTAAACTAACAAGAACCAAAATAGAGAATCCATTTCCAGCGTAAATAATAACGCAACGCTGCTACTTTGAGATCAGTTGTTAATTTGGCTGCTGCAACAGACGGTCCCTTCAGAAAGCCCTCCCTCTCCCGCGGCGGCGGTGATGATTGAACGGTAGTCCTGAGCTCAGCAGGTGCTGGTGGCCGGGTGGTGGGTTTTCGCAGGGCCACCAATCTGCCAAAGCTACAGCTGCTAAGCTCAGAAAGAGAAGCTCTTTGCGGAAGGTCTCCTGCTGTGAAATGCTCTTGATCCGGCGCCCAGGACCCATGCTCCTCTGCCAAATTCCATTAGAACCAAATCAACAGAAACAATTCAGTGTCACAGTTGTTGATGCGTGATCAAATCTTTCTTTTGAAAGTTATGTAAGTAATGTCTTGGTGGCAGTATCATTCTGTCAGCTTGCCTTAGAGTGGGGATAGGAATGGAACTTATTCTGAACATGTTTTAGTCTTTTCTCTAAAGAGAACAATATGTCGTTAACAAATGTGACACTGTTTCGCTGTAGTTTGTAGAGCATGTTTTTGATTGCTCAGAGGTGTGTGTGTGTGTGTGTGTTTGTGTGTGTGTGTGTGTGTGTGTGTGTGTATATGTGTGTGTCTGTTTGTGTGTGTGTAGGTTCCTCAGTGGTGTACAGAGTTCTGTCTGTCAGCACGGTATCAGCATGGTGTTGTGGTGTGTAGTCAGATCCAGAGGCAGCAGGCTGTAGACCTGGCTTTGCGTGTAGCTGATGAGATGGATGTCAACATTGGGCATGAGGTGGGCTACAGTATACCTCTGGAGAACTGCTGCTCCAACGATACCATTCTCAGGTATAGTGAACACACACAAACGCCCTGAAAAGTGCTGTTGCGAGCTGGGCCAGGCCGCCAGCGCCTCTTAGTGCCACACTCACCTACACAGAGTAAACATGGCATGATGAGTAAACATGGCATGACACCACTGTGGGGTCTGACCTCATTAATTATCCTAATCAGTCTCATTAGTATAATCAAATCATAAATATTACAGTCTTTCATTTCTAACCTAATATAACAATGATTTGAGTTCTGACAGTTGTTTAAGAAATGTGAATTCTTTTGATATAGATTTTCGCATAAACCACTATCACAGTGAAATCAAGACAACTGGTGAAAATAAACGAGACATTTAATAACAGTCTATTTCTGAAACACAAATGAAGCAATCAAACAAAGAGTTTTAATGGAAAGAGTGATCGAGTGATTTCATGAGTGAAGGTGTGACTGAGCACGGACTGTCGTGTGTGTGTTTGCTTGTGTACTGTGCAGAGCAGGTAGTGTTACATGTTTTGACCTGTAAACCGATTGTCACTTAATGCACTCCTGTTGAAAGCTGTTGCACTGAAAACTTTTTCAGGTATTGCACAGACGATGTGCTGCTCAGAGAGATGATGTCAGATCCCTTACTGGAGCACTATGGGGTGGTGGTGATCGACCAGGCTCATGAACGCACTGTGAGCACAGACCTACTCCTGGGTCTGCTTAGGGAGGTTCTCATCCAGCGTCCAGAGTTTCGGGTCGTGGTGCTATCTGCCCCCCTTGCGTCAAACACGCTCCTCACACACTACAGCGGCGTTCCCCACCTGCACGTGGAGGCCCCGCGCTCCTCTGAGGTGGTCTACAGTAGCGGAGGCAGAGCGGAGAGCTTCTATGCAGCCGTGAGGCTGGTGCTGGAGGTGCACAGGTCCAGAGAGCCGGGGGACCTGGCCGTCTTCCTGGCCTCAGAACAGGTACATGTGCTTGAATTCCATTTCCTGTTTGGGGAAATGGCAGTGCTGTGGTTAAAAGTGTCTGTACATGTTAATGGGAGCATTGTTGTAGTTATGTTTTTAGAGTATAACCTTTCGATTATAATTTATTCATCCTCTTGACTCTTGGTCTAGTGCAATGCAAAGGATTAGTTTATATATATAAAGTGATACTGAAACTGTGTATGCCCACCTAACCCAGAATAAGAAATGTATTAGAATTGAACCCCTTTTTGAGGGGTAATAATTAAAAATACAGCTTCAATAATATTTTAATGCACTAAAACCAAATTACTTGTGTTAGGAGGTTGGCTGTGCCTGCAGTGTCCTGGCTAAAGAGGCAGCCAGGCTGAGTCGTTCTCTCGGAGACCTGGTGCCGGTGGCTCTGTGCCCAGGCCACGCCGGGATCTGCCCACCCGTCACTGACGCCCGGAATAAAAGTAGGAGGGTCTTTCTGTCCTGCAGCCAATCGGAAGACATGTTTTGGTCAGTGGACACGGTCAATTTTGTAATTGACACTGGAGTAGAGAAGAGATATGTAAGTTAAGATTAATGGCTTAGAAATAATGCTGTGATATGTATGAATTCATGTGTATATATATATATATATATCTCAAGTCAAGTAGGTTTTATTTGTCATTTCTGCCGTGACCATGCACATTTCCCACTTGAGGGACTAATAAAGATTTATCTTATCTTTAATCTCTGTATTTATTTCATGAATGTGTTGTATTCTGTAGGTGTATAACCCACGTGTGAGGGCCCATTCAGAGGTGATCAGACCCATCAGTAGATGTCAGGTGGAGATCCGTAAACAGCTTTCAGGCTCAACAGGTGAGGCAGCCGTCATGAGATGCAGTCCTACAAATTTCCTTTAAAGCAAAAATAATTTTTTTGTAAAACTGTATGTGCATGCCCAGTTAAATGCACTCAGATTTGGATTACATTTTTTTTTGTTTTTTGTGGTTCATTATAAATCAGTAAAACCACACTGAAACTGTGAGGAGCTTCTGTCTGCTGCTAATTCTCTGTGTTAAATTCTGTGTTGTGCTGACGAGTTTAATCTGTCTGTGAAGGCTGATGTAAACCGCAGTGGTCTGTGTGTGAACAGGAAAGTGTTTCTGTCTGTACCCTGAAGAGGCCGAGATCCCTGCAGAGATTCCAGCTCGGATCCTGGAAGCAAACATCACCTCTGCTGTTCTCTTCCTGAAGAGGATGGAGGTGGCTGGACTCGGACATTGTGACTTCATCAGCAGACCAGGTGAGCCAGACGGGTTTTACTTATAGTCTTATTCAGTGGTGAAATTATACAGGTAGACGCAGAATTAAAGGCACCAGAAATCATCATTTTAGTTGGTAGTGTCCATACATGTAGTGTCCACACACTGCTCCCCCCGCACACACTGTTGGGGGCAGTTCGTTGGGGGGGAGCAGTTCGTGCGGGGGGAGCTGCTCCCCCTGCACACACTGCTCCCCACACACACTGCTCCCCCCGCACCCACTGTGTGAGTGAGGAACTGGGTGGGTTTGTACTGTAGTGGCCGTGGGTGCAGTGTGTGTGTTCACTGGTGCGTGTTCGCTGAGCTGACAGCACTAGGCTCTGCAGCCTCTGCATCATTGTTGTGCAGCATGAGTTCACCCTGCGTGGGAAACACAAATGATCCTCTGAGCTCAGCGAGTTTGTTAGAGACAACAGCACAGGCCTCGCTAGTCCAGTGATCACAAATAACAGGAAAGCAGGGTCCAAACAGAACATCAAACAGGAATGTGGTCAGAAAAGTTGCGGACTGCTGTCGTCGTGTTCACTGTTCTAAACGATGAACCTTGGAAAAAAACAACAAATGATCTACAGACCCTCTCTGTTTGAACTTTAGCATTCCAGGACCAGGAAATCTTGTAGAGAATAAAACACGACAAAAACATTACAGTGACAGTGAGCTCCCAGCTGTAGCTGGTTTAAATAATCCAACCTGATTAGTGTTGTTAAAGCACTAATAATGCTCACGCTGTATCTGTGTGGTTGTTTCCCCCTCAGATCCTGAAGGTTTGATGCAGGCTTTGGAAGAGCTGGATTATCTGGCGGCGTTAGATGATGATGGAAACTTGTCTGAGATTGGGATCATAATGTCAGAGCTGCCCCTGGATCCACAGATGGCGAAGGCCCTGCTGGCCTCCTGCGAGTTTGATTGTGTTAGTGAGGTGTTAACTATTGCAGCAATGCTAGCAGGTACAAACACCAACGCTCTGTGTTTCAGTCATTTAATTCATTTTTTCCCATTAGAGTAGCCTTTTGCTTCATGAATATAATTAGTGGCCTTCATTCAACATAATTCTGATGTTGAATAATTGACCATTGTCTTTTCTTTTCAACTTGTTAAAGCACTCCTCTTGCCTCTCTATTATCCATTAATTTATTGTATTAGTATATTCTATCCTGTCTGTCAGCTCCAAGCTGCTTTGTGGAGCCCCCTCTTGGTTTGGAGACAGAAGCCATTCGGTGCCACATGAAGTTGTATCATCCAGAAGGAGACCACTTCACTCTGATCAACATCTACAACGCTTTTAAACGCAGTCGGAGAGAGCCACGTGAGTTTAACAGCATAAATAGAGATGTTAGATGCTTGGCTCATCACTAATATCTGTCTCTGCAATACTGATGTTACAGAAGGCTACAATATGCAAATAAGCCTCTAACTAATCATAGTGTTTCTGACCAATCACAGTTCCAGGTGAGTTACTGGGTGTTCTGATGAATCGAGGTCTTCATGTAATCCAACAAAAGTCAAATTTTTGTAGGTGTTGGTGAATGGTGCATGAGTGGAGTGGGGCTAAACTGTTGTAGCCAGAATAAGGAGGCATGTTTAAATGTGTTGTCTTTGTGACATCACAAAAATGTATTTTAAAAAAGCTGTTTAATAGCTTATTTTCCAAATATGGACTGTATGGATGTGGGGGAGTAAATGTATAATTTGAAACAATATTTATAGACTTTAAATCAGAAAAGTGATTTGGCCCCTTTCATAACTTGAAAGGCATCACAATTGCAATATCTGATATTTTGTCCATATTGTGCAGTTCTAGTACCACAGATCTAGTTTTCTTACCGTCGTCCCCTCAGTGAGAATACGATGCCTTTGCTGAACATCGTTGAGGCTGAATCTCTAACCCTAGACACGCTTTTATTTGTAAATTACTTTCTACAGCCGAAAAGCAGATCTGTGCACTCACGTTAGTTGTCTCTGTGAATGGGTTCAGGTTTCACACAGGAAAAGTGGAGTCAGGAGCACTTCCTTTGCTGTGCGGCTCTCCAGACTGCAGATGCCATAAGGGCTGAACTGACTGACGTTCTGAAGAGACTGGAGCTCCCGCTCTCTGAGCCCGCCTTCGGCACCAAGACCAACACGCTGAATGTTAAGAGAGCACTGCTGGCTGGATACTTCATGCAGGTAGGAGAACCTACTGACTCGCCCACGCTGGGGCAATTTGCAAAAGTTACTGTGCTCTGTATCGTCTTTCTGTGGGCCAGGTTGCTCGAGATGTGGACGGATCGGGAAACTATTTCATGCTGAGTAATAAGCATGTGGCGCAGATTCACCCCTTTTCTGGTTATGGAGCGAACGCACACAAGCTCGGCCTGCCTGACTGGGTGCTGTTCCACGAGTACACGCTCCCTGACAACAACTGCATCCGCACAATCTCACAGATCTCTCCCGAGGTGTAAGTCTGTACGCGTTTCTCTTTCCACACACCACCCCAGTCTTGGATGGCAGGTCTTAATTTAGGAATGGGAGGGCTAAAAACAATAACAGCTATCAATAACACGGTTTCATTTCCGCCTCTTCCCAAATACAGTAACGAGATGATTAAATGAGCTGCTGTGTGTCAACTCCGTTATCAGCTCAAAAGTCTGTACAGCTACGGTATCACTGTTGCACTCATACAACCAATTGCATAAGGGTTGTGGAAACTGGATAAATACAGACTTCTTATAAGAAACACTTTTGCACTGTGTAAAACGCTGCATTTGAGACAAAGTTCTTCATTGACTTTGTGGATCTACAGTTTGGGCTAGATGTAAATTAGACCCATCTAATTTTATCCAATTAATTTTTCTTATTACCTATTCATAGTGCTGTAGCCACAGAAGCCCTAAATTACCAGCTTATAGCCATTTGTTGGCAGCATGTAAAATAATGTGGATGTCAAAAGATTAAACCTTACTTTATTTTATCGAGAGCTTAAGCCACCTGACCTCAACATGGTTGATTTTATGAAGTAATTTTATTGTAGTATTATTTGGTAGCCTGGAATATCTCACCTAAATTACAAGACTTTATTTTCTGTAAAAACAAAGCCCAGATTGGTATCACCTGAAAAGACATTCAAGTAATCAAATGGATCTGGACATTACAACTAAACTACTGACAAATCAAGGCTTTTTTGCCTTTATACAGTCAGTGGCTCTGTTTTGACCAGTGCGCCTTCCTTAAGCCTGTTTTAGTCAAGTCTGTTTCCCTGGATGATTCATCATCACCTAAAGAAGCTTTACAGATTATACTTAACATTAAAAGGGATTAAGTTTGAGGATTCAGATTTTCAGATTTTCTATCCTGCAACACTGATGTTTGTAAATTATTGTTGCAGAATAACTGCACATTTAGTCTATTTGAATATGAAAAGCGTGCTGTTTAACAGTTAATCTTGTTCTTCTTGCAGTTTCATTCAAACGGCACCACAGTATTTTTTCTACAACCTGCCCCCTAGTGAGAGCAAGGAGCTACTACAGCACATTCTGGACAGTGAAGGGTCTGAGAACAAGAGAAAACAGAAAGATCAGCCTGTCGTCACAGAAACTCCCAAAGAATCAGAGGAGGCTCAGTCTCATGACAGATGTGTGATTCAGTGACTTCTCCCAACATGCTGGCCATCACATTTTTCCACTTCAAACTTACTCCTCAGTCATCCAGGGTGCAAACAGGTCACTTGAGTGTTACTGATCCTATGTCAGCGTTTAGTACATATTTCGGTCTGAATCCTGTTGTAAATATGGACTGTAAAACATTTTGTACTGTTCAAAAAGTATTTGGAAAATGTTTTGTGGCTTATTGAAAATGATTATATACACAACCACCGGGACTGTTTTGGCCTAAAATTTTCTTTTGTGTATTACTGTGTACGCTGTAGACCACCTAAATCACAGCAAACCATTTAATCAAGCTGGAGGTTTTTTTTTTAAATCCTGAAATGCAATGTTTTGTTTGTGTTTTCTTCCAAATGAGAAGAAACAGGAACTAAAAACTGCTTGTACAAAACTGGAGCTTTAGGTAATCCTGGAGGTCCTTCATAAATGTTATTTTCTCAACACAAAGAACACCATGATTAGATGCACCCTGTGTGGGAGAGTCCCTCAGAGTCTTCAGGACGAGTATGAGGAGAGAAAAGCTTGAAATCGTGTGGGCCTGCTGTGGTCAGATAGTGAGGAACTCCTTCAGTTTTTCCATGATCACTGGCATTCTGTCCATGGGAATCAGACACACTGTACGCAAAGGTTTCATAGGAACATCATCGAATGACCACCGTCCTGTGAGACATGAATCAGCCTCTTCCTGAACAGAGTAGTTGAACTTGGCCACGGCTTCCTGGAATGACAGACAAAAACCATCAGAATTACAAACACCACACCATTATCGGTCAGATACAAAACATTATTCTGCTGGACATACCTCGAAAAAGAACTCCTCTTCTGCGTTGACAAACATGAGCTCCTCTTTAGGAGGTCCTCGGGCAGGGAGGCTCTTCCTGGCTTCCTGGCACGTTTTGCTGATTAGCAGTAGATAATGACACTTTCCACTTGGTTTATTGGTCTTCTTTGCCTCAGTCATCTCGTTTCTGTACAAACAGTCATTGTGCATCAACATCCTTAAAAACGGGCAGTTTAGGCTTAAGGCTCTTAACATAGAGCTGGGTTAAACTGAACAAGGCTACGTTCAGCCGGGTGCTCGTACTGGAATTGACAACTGCCAATAGTGACACCACTAAAACCATTTTAGTCCAGACTGGTATGGATCTGGCCCTCTATGTTAAAGTCAAACTTTATCTTTAAATCAAACTTGTAAGGATGGATCCCAACAATGAACACTATTCCACAACATTCCTGTGATATTATTCTAAACCCAAAGACTAAGAAGCCCAAGTGTAAACAAGTTTCTAAATGGGGTCTTAAAGTGAGAGGGTTAGACATCAGAATATTCACAATTAAACTGAGTTTAACACAGATGCTGCTGAAGGGTCAGTTTCTTTGAGCGGTGCTGATGCCTGTCGAGGCTCTAAGCTGGAAAATCAGCAGGTCTGGTTGGTGTGAGGTGACCCAAATCCTCAGCGTTGTTATACAAGTCTTAATGAGCCACGTGACAGAATTAGGCCTGCATGCTGGCACGACCAGAACAACAACAAAAGATAGCATATTTATTCACCGCTTGGAGGTTCTGTTCTGTCTTTTTCAGAATTACTTTAAAATAAACCAATAAATATGTCAAAATAAATGAAAGCTAAATGGGTCAACAATCAACAGGTCTCAGTAAAATTCATATGACATAAGGATCCATTACTAACACAGATTCAAATAAAGCCCATATTTAAGCCTCCAGGCTGATTCTGTCATCACTGCGCTGGATCCCATTTACTTCTGTAGGATAATGTCAGCAGGCGCCCCCTTGTGGTATGAAATGGAACAGACTGTTAGGGGTTTAATGCTGCGTTCAAGTGCTGCGGGAATTATGGTAAATACCAGAAGCCGACTTGAAAACTGCATATGAACACCGCCTCACGTCGTAAGTTCCACTGGGGAACTGGGAGAAATTTTTGATACACGAGTTGCCGAGATGAGATCAACTTTGACCTTTCAACATGGCGGAGAGCGAAGAACACAAACAAGCAAGAGCACACGAGGGCTGACCTCTGACACTATTATACATTTTTAGCACACATTTACAAATAGATTTCCCGATATGACGTGTGTTCTATATCTAAAGCTTTCACATATATTCTGGAAGATCAGTAGCATTTTTAAAGACTTCATTTCCCATGATGCATGTCTGCTACGTACTGGCCCAAGTAACAGCTCAAGACAAACTGTGGGTCCGCAATGTTCTTTCTTCACTACGACAAAAAAAAGCACTTGAAACAACACACTCGTAATTTCCAAATTACACCTGGAAAGGATCATCTTCCCACAGCACGTGAACTTTCAGACCGAACGCGGCACGCGCTGCTCTGGTTTTCTAAACCCTCCTGTTCTGCTGCTGTCCCGCCCCGCGGCCAGTCGCTAGTAGTGATGGGAAGTTCGGCTCTTTTCAGGGAGCCGGCTCGGCTCCCAAACGGCTCTTAGTTTATCATCACCTGTGGCCTCATATTTTAGCCTAACTTGGCAAATTTGAATGCTTGGTTTTTATGAGAAGCCTTATAATTGCCTAATTTTGTGTATTTGTTCTGTTACAAAAGCAGGCATTCTTACTTGTTTAATATTTATCAAACATAACTGCACTGTGGGATGGACAGTCCTGACGTGTCTGTGCAGGTTTATGGTGGAACCTGCTCTTACTGTAACTTTTATTTTACAGTGAAGGCACTCTGCTCTGCTATTACCAATATCTTTAAACTGCAGCCAGATGCTGCTTCGTTTACGGGTGTCAGTCATTTTTACTAGTTTTTCGCGACGCACTTGAACTCTCCCCCTCACCGCTGCAGTCTCACTCACTGCCGGAGAGCCCAGCGCTGTCCTCAGATCAGCTACAGCCCACTGGACCCTCGCCACTCCCCCGGATAAAGTGGGGAGCGGCTCTCACTCGCTGGGAGTCAGCTCTTCTGATTCACTACAAAGCATCGGCTCTTAGAGTCGGCTCTTAGAATCACTTCACAAGATGCAACATGGCTCGTCTCCTACATCACATTTTAATAACAACACAGGCCCGTAGCCGACCCCCCACCCCCAAGATCTGAGAGCTAACGTTAGCTACGTGCTAATAATCGTCAACCCTACAGTACGCACCAGGGGCATCGGAGGCAAAATAAATGTGGGTGGATGGATGGGTTATCATAACGCATCTCTAGTGCCATGAGCAGTAAAGCGAATAGCACGTGTTTTTTGACACAAACGACCCAAGTTCGCGTCCGCCTGTTGCCGAAATCAGTCTTTTTTTTTTTTTTTTCTCATTTTACATCGGAAAGGCATTTGTTTTCAATAAAAATAAAAATGAAGGAAATAATCTAAAAGTTTGAATAAAGTATCAATGTTAGTGTGGCTTTTAAACTTTTGAACTCTGTGTGTGTGTGTGTGTGTGTGTGTGTTTGTGTGAAAACAGCATACATAACCTTGATAAGCAATGACAACATTGTAGTAAATATTTTTTAGTGCATCAAGTGTGCACATTATGATACGAGCAGAGAGATTAAGATGTCCAGCACAAATTATTGCAAAAAAAAGGCACCAAAATGCAGTATTTAAATCTCATAATGAAATACAAAATAAGTATGAAAATACAAAAGGACTATTTAAAAAAAAAAAAAAAAGAACCCCCCTTGCACTAGGCTGGCTACGGGCCTGTAACAATAATAAAAATAAATGTTGTTGCTGATGCACATTACATCTCCATACCCGCTTTGCGCGTGTGTGTGTGTGTGTGTGTGTGTGTGTGTGTGTGTTTCGAAGGGACAGACCAAACACTAGCCAGCTTCGATTCAATTGGTCGCAGGAAAATGCGTCACGCCGCGCAGTGGTCAAAGTTCAACAAATTTCAATTTTGACTCCGGTGCGCCCACAAGGCCGCCGAGTGGCGCGCTGCGCTGCGCAAGCCATAGAAAATAATGGGTTTCGGAGCAAAGTGCAGCGCATGCCGCGTTCGGACTGAAAGCGGCTTTAGAGCCACGACGTACTTTCTGTTCAACACCAGTACAGTGTGTCCGCCGAGACTGCGCAGCACTGTTCTCTCACACACTGTGGTCCATCTGTCCTCTACACGGCAGGCCGGAACCTAAGCACATTCTCTCTGACTACTTTCTCTGATAAAAAGATCAGGAGATGTTTTACTGATGATCCCCGTTCACAGGAACAGGCGGCAGGAGTGTGTCTCGCTGCCCCTACTGGTCATGTTGCTACTGGAGCTCACGGATACACTTGCTATGCTCCAAATGAGCGCAGGACGCACAGAGAGCGTATGAAGTTAAAAGAAAGTTTCTCAGTGTGAGCAGTAGGTGCTGAGACTCACAGGAGCTGCGTGTAGAGCGGCAGGGCGATCTGCGGCGGGACGTTGACGAAGCGCTCGCTGAGGAGCAGCCCGACGGCCTGAGACGCGTCATGAAGAACTTTCTCAAACTGCTCGAGCCCCGCGGCCGAACACGACTTCTCACACAGCCCCAACACCATGTCCTTGATCTGCTCCACACACTCCACACCCTGCAGGCACACACACACAATTAACAAACATCAGACACGCTCGATCGAACGTGACGTAGATTACCATGGCTACCGATGAGTATTATTATTTGAGTGGTACCTTTCAGTGTAGTTACGGGGCGTGTTTAATTATGTTTAGTGCCTTTAGTGCAAAAGACATTTTCAAAGCAACTGACTTCACACAGCAACCTGGTGTTACAGCTGAGTCAGTGAGAGAATAATTAGTTCATATTTTCCGCAAATACACACAAAACAAATATATTTCAATTTTAATAGATTTGAAAAAACATGGAATTATATCCAGTGCATTAAATTACTGTAAAACGACCAGACTTTTCAGCAAACATTAAAATTATCCCCTCAAAACTGTTAAAAGCTCCTGTGTGCAGTGCCCTTTGGCTGCATGCGTGTAGGTTTCTTGTATGAAGAATTATTAACTTCGCCCATTTTTTAAAAATCATCAAAATGCAATGACCCCCCCCCCCCCCCAAACTGTAAAATGTACTGTAAAAATTGTTTTAACGGTAAACGAAAGCCCGTTCAGTGCTGATGTTCTACCTTCCTCTCCGTCAAGTTCACGACGCTGATGAACCCGAACACTTCGTCTGGATCCTCCTCATCACTGTCCTCCGGAACCTCCGCTTGCTGAAGAGACACAGCGTGAGGTGACAGAGGTCACAGCCCTGATATACCGCATTTAATCACAGGAAATAAAAACAACTGCTACACCACACACACACACACACACACACACACACACACACACACACACACACACACACACACACACACACACACAC
>JBBIGA010039846.1:0-13446 GCA_037576975.1 Alestes dentex
TTTTACACTATTCTGGTGTCTTGTGTCGCTCTGTGTCTGTGTGATGTGGCAGTCACCACATAAACAATTTCCTCCGGAGTAAATAAAGTTTTCTGATTCTGATTCTGATTCTGATTCTGATCTTCATGTTCTTTTAAAAAAGAAAAAAAGAGAGCAGCTGGTGGCCTATTGGTTAGGGAATTGGCCCTGTGACCAGAAGGTCATAGATTCAAATCGCAAGACTGCTAGTGGCACCATTGAGGTACCCTTAAGTAAGGTACTGCCCCCACACACTGCTCCTCGGGCGCTGTGTTACTGGCTGCCCTCTGCTTCACTTGGTGAATGGGTTAAATGGGTTAAATGTGTTACATGTGTCACATGGGTTAAATGCAGAGGAGGAATTTCTTCTAAAACAAAAACAAAAACCTGATTTAATAGGGCACCTCTGGTGGAATCTTAGTCTTCTAGCAGCTCTTGATTTTACGTCTCTTTGCTTCCTGGTGTGAGGGACGTGTTTTCTTGTGTAATATACAGATATACGTCGCTCTGGATAGGAGCGTCAGCCAAATGCTGTAAATGTAAATGTGAGTGAAATCTTAAGCTCATCATCACGTTTTTTATACTGTCTTTCCATTGCATTAAGCCTTTGAGATTTCACTTCAATTACAATTGAAAAATCAGGTTTTATTCACTCACTTACTGAACTCCTATTGTATGACAAAGACCACACCCCTTTATAGGGAGGGAGTTCCAGTTCATTAAGAGCTGTGATCATTACAGCACACCCTCTCAGCGGCTCAGAAACACGTCTCTGCTGATTGACTACATTAGAGATTGAGTGTGTGTATTAAACAGTGTTAATTAGGTTTTTAAGACCACTGCTTCCAACCAGCTAAAGTGAATTCAACAAACAGCACTACCATCCTGTGAAGTGAAGCAAAGTGGCCCCTTTTTAGTAAGGTGTGAGGGGCAGCGGGTGGCCTAGTGGTTAGGGAGTTTGCCCTGTGACCAGAAGGTCATGGTTTGAATTACAGAACTGCTACTGGCACCACTGAGGAACTCTTGAGTAGGTACCGTCCCCACACACTGCTCCCCGGGCGCTGTGTTCCTGGCTGCCACTGCTTCACTCGGTAAATGGGTTAAATGTATTGAATGCAGAGGAAGAATTTCATGCTGTTCACACTGTGTGCTGTGGTGAGTTCACATATGACGGAAATGGATACTTAGAACAATTAGAATCTAGCTTGGGGAGAAGAAGCATTGAGAGAAAAGACATTTTTAATTGGGTTTTGCATTAAGGAAGAGAGGAAGCACTAAAAATATTCTGAGGGAGGGATGTTCATAGTTCGGAAGCCACAACACTAAAAGATCTACACTCAAAAAAATCAATTAGGGCATGTGTTTGATTAGCAAAGTAATAATATGTTTACATTACATGAATAAATCATTTTATGTTCATTAAACGCTTCATTCTTTTTTGTTGAACATGACTCAAAGAAAATTCTGCTGAGTTAAATTCATTCATGGCAATCCAATGAGAATGAGGTCCATCAAGAGAAATAACTACTTTAATCTAAATATATATTGCCTCCCAGCTTCTAGTTCAGTAACTTTTAAATGTGAGTTATGTGAATGCAGTGAGAAGACTGCCAGTATGGCCAAGTGTCTTCACAGTCCCTCATTTCAGCTATGAGGCTGAACTGCAACTTGAAAAGGCCAATGCTGAGTTCAGTGCTGGTGGAGCTCATTTGACCCCCTCATCAAACCCGAAATCCCTCCTTTTAGAAAGACTGGCTGAAGAAATAATACATGTAAAGTCTATCCAACTGACAATGACCTGAATGAAGTTGCAGAAGCCCTTGTGAAAAAGCATCCTTGTCTGAGAGAGCAGGGATCCTTCAATGGCTGTTATGGTTGGAAGATTAGCCTCAAGTATAAAATGGCCAATGTCCGGACCAAACTCAGAGGCCTGGGCTGTGCTGAGGTGATGGTAAATTCACTAAAGAACAAGGCCCAAGACAAAAGTCAGGCAGCGTTGAATGTGAAAAAGCCTAGAAAGGCAGAAGTCAATTACTGTCTGCAGTATCCAAAAGGAGAAACCACTGACAGTCTGGAAAAGGCACTGGAATTGCACTGCTTTCAGAGATTCAGAAGAGAAACAATGACCATAGTGACAATGAAAATGGAGAAGACTTTCTCACACAGAAGGCAAGAAGTTATTCAAGGACAGCCCTTGATTGCAGACTTCAAAAGCAGATGGCCAACTCTGTTCAGTCAGAAAGCGGTGCATGTCCTATATGTAAGGCTTTATGCCCCAAGAATGTGTTATATAGTGATGACCAGTTGTTTCTCTCTTCACTAATACTGATATACTATAGTGATCAAGCAGCCAATAATTCCTGGTATGTCCTTTCTCTGTTGCATATTGTGTTCTAACAGTGCAAGTCATGAGTGCATTGTTCATGTTTTTCAGATCGACAAGGAATTCCTGCGCATATTGACTGTGCCACTGCTATCTACATTCTTTTCTGAGCTAGACAGGTACACTGTGAAGTACTTATTATGCCCATATCACGACAATTTCATGAGCAAAATTACCTGTACATATGGTGGGCAAATGTCCTAAGATGTTTTTACCTAATCAAACACTTAATCATATTGTCATACCAATTACACAAGCGTTGGTCTGAGATTGATAAGTAATTGATAAAATCAAATGGTTAGTGTGTGTGGTTGCCTCATTTTGTGTCTGATGTAGTTGAGATAGATGAGTACTTGCCTTTTGGTCTCCTCCGACCTAAGTATTGTCTACCACACTTATTTTTACAAACTGCTACCTAAAAGCTAAATGTTGTCATAGATGTAGACTTACAGCACATTTCATTCACTCCTTTACTTGTGTGTTATGTAATTTCCTGCAGGAGTTATGGGTAATGAATTTGATATATGAAACAGCAAAATGTGACACCCTGTACGACTAAAACATAATGTAATTTGTCCTTGTTAGTGTTTCATGTCAAATTTCTGAGGTTGGAAACTAGAGACATAGAATTTAGTATCTGGTAAACATATCAGTTTCTAAAACAATATTATTTTAATTTATTTTGTACAGAGCTGGGCAGGTGTAAATAATTCACACAAATGGATAAAATGCCCCACCTAGTTCCTCTAGGAAACTGCAGATAGGCTTTGAATGTTGAATGTTGTGCAATTGTCTTGATGTGGTTGACTGAGCTCTTTTATAGCGATCCTTGGTCTCTGTTACTTCGTTCTTTATTTCTAAAGTTAATTCTCTCATTGTATGTCATACAGCAGGAGGGTGCAGAGCCTGGAGATGACCCAGAGAACATTGGTGTCCTGATTGCAGGTGTGGAGGCTCTCACTGTTTTGAGGAGCATCGCGATTGCTTGTGCTCTGTTATTTGGACTGATATACTGTCTGAACCTAAACTACCCACCGGAGCTCAAATGCACTTTTGAAGTCCTGCAAAAGATTATCATGAATCTGGATAGGCAGAGGTTGTCATCCAAGGCACAGTTCCTAAAAAACAAGCTAATGGGGTGAATGAGCTTGAAACAGACTCATGGAAGCCATTTGTGTTTAACTTTGAAAGTTCAAAATTAGAAGTTATAAAAATGCTCAGAAGGACTATTTGGTTTGCTCAGTAGACTTGAGACAAAGATTGTTAGCTCATAAATTAAAGTCTCATACACTTACAGTGGAAACAGCGATTTTACCACATGGACAATTGTCACAAAGGCAAATGTACACACTGCTTTTCAAAAATTGTTTCTGAGTGGAGCAGTCATACTTGAATTTGAACACACACTTTCTCCACATGTGAATAGACTTAAGTCACCATTAATGGATACAGCCTGATTAAAACGGAGCACTACTTTTCAAAGATTTGACATCTCAAGTTAGCAGAAGGTATGCACGCAACATTACAGTAATGTTTCATTTCTTTTCATTTATTTTTTGCAATGCAAGTGTCGAATGTTATAACAGTGCTTAAATGGTGTTAAAGTGCAAATTGTTGGTTCCAATGCATATTTTATTACATTTTTACAAATAAGTTGAATGTGGCCCTGCGATGTGCTGGCGACTGTCCAGGGTGTACCCCGCCTTCGCCCGTAGCAACTGGGATAGGCTCCAGTCCCCCCCCCCGACCCCGAGTGTGGGATAAAGGGGTAGAAAATGGATGGATGGATGGATGGAAATAAATTGAATCTGAATTGTTGCACTTAGAATTTTAAAAGTGCCCACATTTTGAAGGTTTTATTTGCCACACATTTCCACAACATGGCAGCACTGACATGATGATGATAGTGAAGATTTGGTGTAACGTTTAGTACAGTAACGGAAGTTCTGTACTCTCCTACATGCATTGCTGTTAATGAGAGATTCTAAATGTACCCATTATTTACTCAGCTTATCAGCTCAGCTTGATCTCTTAGCTTTGAACCACCCCTAAGCAGAGTGTGGTTGCAATTTGGAATATTGATTTGCATTCTTGGGTGGTATGAAGGAAGTTATTGAGTGGGTTGGTGCTAATAAGTTTAGTATGAGATGGTGGAAGGGGAGAAAGCTGGGCTGAACTGGGATCCTGACAATTGTTTTAAGAATGTTAGAGCAAAACAGAAAATAGTTTTGCAAGCTATCTTTTATGTATGTTTCAGTAATTGAATTAAAATTAATGTTTACATAAGTAATAAAAACACTAATTGAACCAAGATTAATGTGAGTATTTCAGACAAAAGCTACATTAGTCCACTCAACAAGATTAACATTGGTATAACAGACAAACCATTTACCAGTTCATATAACATGGTTGACTTTTATTGTGCCAAAGTACTTAATCAATCTAAAATGAATTTAAATGAATTTAATTAGACTAATTTGGTACAAACATGTTAATTTAATAAAAGCCAAATTAATTGAATGTAAATGTTAATATTAGATACACTTACAAACATAAGTGGTGTTGAAACAACACAATCAAGATGAATTGATATAACATGATTTGTTTAGATGGAATATGGGTAGCAAGATAAAATTACGTTCATCCAATGAATTATTTATTAGTGTACCACCCACTGAAGATCGAAATTTGGGACTTCAAGCGAACCAATACCAGGCAAAGATAAAGAATGAGAGGAGTAAATGAAGTAGTTCGGTGAGATAATGGGGAGCAGAACCACGGAGAGCTTTAAAAGTAATGATAAGAAGATTAAACTTAACACAGTAGGATCTGGGGAGCCAGCAAAGTTTGGGGGAGACGTTCAGACTAAATAAAATGGAGTTTTGCACAGACTGAAGTCTAGCAATGATTTTTGCTGAGAGACCAGGAAAAAGAGCTTTACAGTAATCAAGACGAGACGTTATGGAAGCATAAATAAGTGTTTCAGCATCCTTCATGGAGGGAGAAGGATGAAAGTAGAGGTCTGCAAAGGGGCAGAACCCGCGGGACGCGGTGCAAAAGCATGCAGCGCGGGTCTTCATTTGAGAGTTTCTTGCGGGAGTGGGCGGGAATAGAGAGATGTGTTCGCGGGAGCGGGACAACGACATTGTTCTCTGGACTCCCGCAAAGTATATATTTGCCTTGAATACATGTTTTTATGTGGGGAACAACATATCTGGTAGGCGACCTAACCTGCGTTGTGTGGGAATCTCTGGGACGCCGGCAGAATGGAAGCGCAATGAGCGCTTGTTTCCCTATATTGCTCTCATTTTGACTGTAAAATGTTTCTGTTGAGACTGCTCAGGTCTGTAGCCTCGTTAGAAACGTTGTTGGTTGTATTTTTGTGGAAGACTGGTTAGCCAAATCTACCCTTATATAAAAGACATCTTTAATTCGCAGCCGGAGTCGTGCCCACATAATATAGCCTTTGTTTCATAAATTCCTGTATGTCAGCAACAAATAAATTTGGTACCTTATTTAATTTTTATAGGCCAAGATATTATAGCATTTAAACTGGGTCTGGTATTTTTGGCCCACCCTATACTCCACCAGCCTTGCTTGTGGGATCGGGACAAACCATAACGGGAGCGGGCGGGAGCGGGACAGAAACTTGCAGGAGCATGCGGGAGCGGGATGAAAAATCAGTCCCGTGCAGACCTCTAGATGGAAGCTAAGATACTGTTTTATGAAGATGAAAAAAATGCACTTTTGAGCAAAAAGCTAATGTGATGGTCTAATGTGAGAGAAGGGTCCAATAGGACATCCAGATTCCAAAGAGAATGAAAGCATTAGCAATTTACTCTAGAATAAGAGAGCTCAGAAATGACAGCCTTGGTGCCAACTCTTAGGGAAAGAGTGGCACAGATCTGTGCCAGAAGCACAACAAATGGTAAACTCTCATCATACAGCAAAAAAACTCCTGGGGAAAACCTGAAGAAGGAGGGGGTCTGGAGAGTGGCAGCATATGGCGAGCATGTTGGAGAGCAAACACCGTTTGCACCGTTTTTAGTTCGTGAAATCAGATTTTATGAATACGATATTAATTCTAAAAGTTAAGCTTAAGAAAATTTGATGTCAACTAAGCGTTTAAACCATGACTTTTGTTTTTTGGCTTTTGTAATGTTCTCCTGTCTTTCCTCGTTTTCTTGTCTATGCCGTTTTTAACATCTACCATGTGTCTGTCTGCCATGTGATTGTTATTGTTTTTATTCCAGTCTAGTCCCGCCTCCACCTGTGTCTTGTTCCTGTCTCCTCCCAGGTATTGACCTTTTCCTTGTCAGCATTTATGCCCTCTGTGTTTCAGTCTGTGTTTGTGGATTCTTTGTAAAACCTCCCATTAAAACTCTGTCACTTTTATCTCTTGTGGCGTTTTGGTTGCCTGTTTGTATTCCGCTGGTGTCTGCTTTGCTTGTGTTATTGTTAAACCCCAGGCCCTCCATTTATGTTTGTGCATTTGCTTCTTATTTGTTTATTAAATGCTTCAGGATCTCACATTTACACGCTGTCTGCCTCGACTTAATCATTACATGAATAGTATTTCAATGCTGTATTCCCAACAACAACAACAACAAGAACGACACACACAGGCACACAAGAACTGAAGATGCTCTGAGAAGACATTAACATAAAATAAAAGAATGAGATATTCACATATTTATTTTACATTTTGTTATAAAAAAATGTGTAAAGCATTTATTTTACTGCTAAATGTGTGAGCAGCACTTTTATGCAGTCCTTTAAAACATATAGTGCCAAACAGTGATTTTGGCCTTAGAAGGCCATCAATATATAAGATATAACACGCTCATGACCTTTTATGTGGTGCTTTTACAGTTTTCGACCCTGTAATTCTTGCTATAGAGAGACACAGTCAGTATGTAAATGGAAGTTGTCATGTTTTCCCTGTTTTTTTACTTTTTGTAATATACTCTTGTCTTTTCCTCTATCTTGTCTTTTCCTCTATCTTGTCTATGTCAGTGTTTACATCCATCCTGTTCCATATGCCTTTGTTTACCCTGCCATGTGTCTGTTACCCATATGGGTTAACATATCCTAGTTAATATATTTATCCCTGTATTTCAGTCTATCCCTGTATTTCATTCTGTGTTTGTCCCAGTTTTCTCAATTTATTTCCTCTGTTTTCAATTCAGTTCAGTTCTCTGTGTATCTGTGTCAAGCTCTGGTCCATCCTTGTAAACCTTTTGTTTTGCTTTGTCTTGCATTCTTTTGTTCAACTTTATTCTTAGTTTTCTACCCATGCGGGTTTAGTGTTCGGTTTATATCTTGTTTACTATCATATTTTATATAAATCAGTGTTCGCACCTACATCCTGCTTCACTCCTGCACCTAAACGTTACAGTGGTCATCAGCTGCTAATTTTTATGGCAGAAAAGAAACAGGGCTAAGGTCACACCTCAAAAACCTGTTGCCAAAAACCCCTACAAAACTAAGAATTAGTGGCTGACGGATGAAAGATAACGAAGCAGGCCTACGACTGAACTACTAGAACTAACTTTAGTACTACATATAGTATATGCCATACTAATAACATATTCCAATAAATCAATTCAGAAACATTGTCA
Organism: Alestes dentex; assembly: GCA_037576975.1. Lineage (NCBI taxonomy): Eukaryota > Metazoa > Chordata > Actinopteri > Characiformes > Alestidae > Alestes > Alestes dentex. The sequence goes on from JBBIGA010039846.1 coordinate 8,023, forward strand.
GCGTTTGTCTGGACTCTGTACGCTCCACCAGGTCCAGCTCTGACAGCAAACTTCAATAGATGATGTCACTAAAGGACATTCAGTCTTATTTTAGTGAGGCAGCAGGAAGAAACATGGAACTTAACCTCTAGTACGTTTTACACAGTGTGGTCAAACTTTAGTTTGTGTGTATCACAGTAAAATATTTTAATGAGCTGCTGCGCCTCTCACTGAGCAAGAACTGAAAGTTTTGTTGTTTGGGAAACACTATTTAATTGTACTATCTGTCATGACAGTTCATGGTAAGGGTAACATCACACTACTCTATTAATATCCATAATCTATTGTGACAACTTATGACAACATTTGACACAAGGTATGAAATACTTTTGGACACTGAAGTTGTAGTAATTTTTGGGTCTCTCAAGCAACACAACCACCTAATTAATTGTTATCTCCATCATCAGGAGATCACAAGCCTGGCACTGTAACTGCTAGGATCCCAGTCAGGGAGAAAACTGGGTAAAACTGTCCAAAAATACTGTATTTTTATCAAAGGAGATATAGCACTAAAATGTGAACTTCTTTCCAAAATAAAGAATCTGAATTAGGTAAATTCCATTTTGAGATAACATTTGCTTTCTATGAGGACCTGTTTTTACAGTGTAATTCTTTACATAATTCAGTAGTGAAACCTAATTAGCAAAGAAAAACAAAAGCAAAATCTTTCTAGACTAATATTTCTAATACTTTACAGCAATATAACAAGGTAGTCCCCCATGAGTGTAAAGTCTGCTAAAGACTCCAGTTTTGCGTGAATTTCCATGTTGATTTAATGTCAGTGTTAAGGTTTTAAGCTAAACTGGTTGTGTGATCAGGGGAATTAGCAGGATTAGCCTGTGGGGGTGGAGGGGAAACAGTATGCATTACCATACATTAACCTTTCTCCAAACCCATCAGAACCCATTTGGAATGAGCTCCAGCTCCATGGGGATTCTTCCACAGCTTAACATCGTCCACACCGCCCACACAGCCACCTGCTAGCCAAGACCAGCTCCTTACTTCATTCCTATTCAACAGGCCGGGATTATTCTATGATTATTAATCATTAGACTAACTAGAGAAACACAGAATGGAACCTGACTCTCCAGCATCGTCATCGTCATTTGTGCGTTCAATAGTTTCAGAGTCCATTAAACTATGAACCACACCTCAAAGGTCTAATGCATGCATTGGCCCTTAGGATTCTAGAATTATTAGTGCTCGCACTTCTACAAGTATAAATGTACAAAATTCTAGAATAATTAATGCTCAGAATTCTAGGATTGTCATTGCACAAAGTACTAGCATTATAAAAGCTTGGAATGCTAGAATTATTGTTGCTCAGAATTCTAGAAGAGTTAATGCACAAAATTCTAGAATTCTTAATGTTCAGAATTCTAGGATCGTCATGCACAAAATTCTACAGTTATTAACACTCAGAATTATTTAATTGTTACTGTGCAGAATTCTTGATTGATTAAAGTACAGAATTGTAGGATTGTTAATTTGCAGAATTCTAGAATTAGTAACAACCAGAATTAAACAATTATTAACATCCAGAATCTAGAATCATCACACTAAAAAAAAAAAAAACTTCTGAAGGACTGCACCAAGACAGTAACAGCAGATCCTTCAATTTGGGTCCTATAAATTGGGGAGGGGGTGTCCAGCATGTCCAACACATGCTTGATTGCGATCTTGGGAATTCTGAGGCCAAATCAACCCCTTGAACTCTTTGTGATGTTCCTCAAACAGTTTCTGAACAGTGTTTGTCGTGTTTCCTGCTGAAAGAGGAACTGCCATTAGGAACAGCGTCTCCATGAAGGCTGAACTTGGTCTGCAGTGTTTAGGTGTCAAAGGAACGTCCACATGAATGCAGGACTCAAAGTTCTCCAGCAGAACATCACCCAGAGCATCACACTGTCTCCACCACCTTGCCTTCTTCACATAGTGCATCCTGGTCCATCTCCACCCCATCCTGGTCCATCTCCACATGGCCGTCGACATGGTGTAGAAGATCCATTAGGCCAGGCCACTTTCTTCCATCACTCCATTGTCCAGTTCTGATTATTATATTGTAGGATCTTTTGAAGGTGGACGGGGGTCAGCATGGGTACTCCGACTGGTCTGAAGTTTCTGTGGAGCTGTTTCAATAAAGGAGGTTGTTCCATTTGAGCTCAATCCAGTTTTTGCTCACATATCAGGTCATTAATGATAAAAGTCTTGTTCATCAAAGCTCGAACATTTAGGGGCCATCTAAGGATTCTTGAACACCTTAGCCTAAATGCTCACAGCTCATTATTCAAGAGGGGCAGTGTTTGACCTTAACACTTGTTAAGAGACTTCATTTTGCAGCCATTAATCACAAGAGGAATGGACACTGGAGCAGAAAGGGATTCCTCATTTTCAAGCCATACTTGGTACAAAGATATTTCCGCATTTTCTGATAAAATCAATGAGCCGCCAGAGTTTGGATGCAAACCAGAAAATGATGGTTTGTCCCAAAAAACATCTCAACTGATGATAAAAATGCACACTGTTATCAGTCAACAGCATAATGCAAAATGTCTTCTAACAACCTCACACCCTCTTCTGTAATTCAGCAAAAGACCTGAAATGATCACTGGGTTTCGTTGTCTTCTTTACTGTGCAGATAACAAGATAAAACGTTCCCAGAGAAGGGGATTCTTTATTGGTAGTACAATAATTTACCCTCTCTTTTCAAGTCATATGTATATATATATGATTTCTGATAAAATCATTAAGTGACAACGACTTGGATGCAAACCAAATAATGTTATTCCCAAAAACATCCCAATCCTATCACTCTTTTAGCTGACACTGTAATGCAAACCATCTTCTAAAACCCTCACATCCTTTTCTGTAAGTTAGTAAAGGACCTCAAGTGATAACTTTTGCTTTTGTTGTCCCCTTTTCACTGTGCAGATAACAAGATAAAATGCTCCTTCTCCATTTCACTACACAAGCCATTCACTCCTACATGTACAAAAACAGTTCTGATGCCTCAGTCTTTGCTAAAAACAGCATTTTCCAACGTCTAAACCTTGGGTGCCTGGAAAGCAAGAGATAAAAGCAGTACATTTAGCCGGAGCCCATTTTAAGAGGTTTACAATCGAGTCTATGGTGACTAAAACAGTTTTCAGGTGCTCTGCGCACTGATCCTCACTGTGAGGAACGCGAGCTGAGAGCTTCATAAAGGTTGCTGGTATTGAGCTCTGGTGGTGGCAGAGGCCTCACTTTTCTTATATGACACAAATATTCCCAAACACCATTGAGCAGATTTTCCCAAACACCAATTGACAGGGGTTCCCAAACACCATCCGGCAGGTTTTCCCAAATACCACCCAGCAGGTATTCCCAAACACCATTCAGCAGGTATTCCCAAACACCATTCGGCAGGTTTTCCCAAACAACAATCGGCAGGTTTTCCCAAACACCATTCAGCAGGTTTTCCCAAACACCACCCAGCAGGTATTCCCAAACACCATTCAGCAGGTATTCCCAAACCACCATTCGGCAGGTTTTCCCAAACACCATTCGGCAGGTTTTCCCAAACACTACGCAGCAGGTTTTCCCAAACACCATTCGGCAGGTTTTCCCAAACACTACGCAGCAGATTTTCCCAAACACCAATTGGCAGGTTTTCCCAAACACCATCCGGCAGGTTTCCCAAACACCACCCAGCAGGTATTCCCAAACACCATTCAGCAGGTATTCCCAAACACCATTTGGCAGGTTTTCCCAAACACCTTTCGGCAGGTTTTCCCAAATACCATTCGGCAGGTATTCCCAAACACCATTCGGCAGGTATTCCCAAACACCACCCGGCAGGTTTCCCAAACACGACCCAGCAGGTTTTCCCAAACACCATTCAGCAGGTATTCCCAAACACCATTCGGCAGGTATTCCCAAACACCAATCGGCAGGATTTCCAAAACACCATTCGGCAGGTTTTCCCAAACACCATCCGGCAGGTTTTCCCAAACACCATTCGGCAAGTTTTCCCAAACACCAATTGGCAGGTTTTCCCAACCACCATCTGGCAGGTATTCCCAAACACCACCCAGCAGGTATTTCCAAACACCATCTGGCAGGTATTTCCAAACACCAATCGGCAGGTTTTCCCCAACACCAATCAGCAGGTATTCCCAAACACCATCCAGCAGGTATTCCCACACACCATTCGGCAGGTATTCCCACACACCATTCGGCAGGTTTTCCCAAACACCATCTGGCAGGTTTTCCCAAACACCATTCGGCAGGTATTCCCAAACACCACCTGGCAGGTTTTTCCAAACACCTTTCGGCAGGTTTTCCCAAACACCATTCGGCAGGTATTCCCAAACACCTTTCGGCATGTGGTGATCTAGGTGATAACTGGCCTTGGCTGAGTGGGCTTTCACTTTTACAAACTTTTAAAGACCTGGAACAACCTTCCATCAGGTCACATCCCTTCCTTAGCATTTAGTGCATTTGGTAAAACTGTTTGTATTTACATATATAACTACCTTCAAATCAAGTACCATACCTGTAATATAACTGTATTATAATATAATTCAATGTATGACGTAAACAAAGTGTATATGTAGTATTGTCTATAGTGTATAATAATATATATTACTGTACTGTAAAAATTGCACATTGTTATTTGTTATTGTTATTGTGTATAGTTATTTGTTTAACTTTTCATATAGGGAGGATCAGTACTGTGTACAAAGGAATTCAGTTCAATCAAATTCAGTTCATTTCGATTAAATTCGATTCAACGAGCCGCTGAGATCAGCTTACCCAAGCTTTTAGTTAGTTTTTATAACATGATCTACATGTATTTAAGTATTTCCATTTAATTCTTTTTTATATCTTTTAAAAATTTTTTCTTTAAAAACATGCTTTTTTAGACTCTTGCTGTGCTTTTTTAGACTCTTCTTTTTTAGACTGTAGCCCTTAGTTTTTATTGTATTACATACACACATTGTTGTATTATTTTTTCTTTTTTATCATTGTCTTTAATCTAAAGTGTATTTGTGCTTCACTTTGAGCTTCATTCAGATGTATGAAGTGCCAAAATCAAGTAAAAATTAATAAAGTTTTAGCTGGCCCTAGCTTCACAATCCTCTCCCCACCTGCATCAGCAAAACCAGTGACACATCTAGATGTGGTACAGTCCTCGTCAGTCACCATATTGGTGCACTCAGCATAATTAGTTAAGAAATGGCAGATCTTTAAGTGGTGTCAATCAAAAGTCTTGTAATACAGAATGACTGCAAACGAATAAGGAGAGAGAGAGAGAGAGAGAGAGAGAGAGAGAGAGAGAGAGAGAGAGAGAGAGAGAAGAGAGAGAAAAAGAGAGAGAGCGAGAGAGAGAGAGAGAGAGAGAGAGCG
>JBBIGA010039856.1:0-13446 GCA_037576975.1 Alestes dentex
ATACGGTGGAAGAACTTCACAGCGCTTGCAAAACTGACAAATATCTTAACAGCAAGTTCATGAACAGTAATTCACAAATTTAAAACTGTTTTTGTAATTTACAGTAAGCTATATTCATCTGTAAATAAAGGCTTTGTAAGCAGCAAAATTTTCTTCTGATTCTTCAGCCTAGTGTACAACATCTCGTTAGGTGCGGGAGTTTTTTTTCACAATTTAACTAAATGAAAGACATTTTTGAGAGGTTCATCGCCTGCCACCCCAGGCTTTTAAATGTGAAAAAGTCATAACCCTATTAGATACTCAAAATGTTGTGCTTAGATGAAGTAAGCTGCTTTTTTTGTACTCGGAATATCAGGTCTAACGTTTGCAGTGGTGTCAAATGAAGCGCATCCCTCAGGCTTAGTTTGTACTGATTAAAATGCAAAAATAATATTATAAATGCCAACAAATATTCAGTGATTACAAGCAGCTGACACACCTCACTCTGTTACTAAGGCCTCTGTAAATGATCCACCATTACACCACATGGTTTGTGTGGAAGCAACTCAAATGTGGAAGTGATGCCTGTTTGGTTCTTGTTATTTAAATGGACGACTGAGTTTTCATTAAAGAATATAAAATAGCACTTTGGCTGATTACAGAGCAACTAATGTTATTCGTGTTGTGGTTTTAGCTAATGGAAAGCCATGCTTGTGTGGGTTTATATGTTCGTTTAGCCCACAAAGTGTGATCTAATAAAACTGCCCGCTGGCCAATTTGGCTGTAAGGGAACAGGAATTGAATTGGCCAAAAAAAAACCCCAAAGATTGTTGCGTCCCTACGCGACACCGACGCAAACGTTTCATAAATTCATGTCATTTGCAATGCAGATACTCACGGCTTGCATAGCAAACCTCAGAAACAGTTACTTCATATGATGAAAAACATTTTAACTTTAATTCTGTCAATGCAGACATCATGAAATGTTCAAACATTGCGAGGCAGCTATTGCGTTCAAATGATGGAAACAAATAAACAATAAACAAACGCAGTCACACAGTTCTGACATGGACAGCAAGAAAACGTTTTCGTTCTTCTTCTTATGAAAGATCAGCAACGTCTTACTATTTACAGAATGGAAATAACTCATTCAGTTTCAGTGGTTTCTATGAAACAAGGCATGAGGCTGTGCTTTCCCAGCCCGTCTGACCTCTGCGTTAGATTAGCTGAGGTATGCAGCTAATGGCTGGTTGTCTGACTTTTTCTGAGGAACCCTGAGGAATAAATGGTGTGTCTGCCAGTTGGGTAGTGGACATAAAATGTCCAGCCTTTAAAATATCTTACGGATCAGATTCCTCGTTCCTGGTTCGGTTAAGAGGTAAAAAAACAAAGTAAAGATAAATTCTGACACCCACACAAAAGACACACATTCACACTCCCCTCACAGAAGTATGACTCACAGACCTTGTGCAGGCATCGCTGATTATTTAGGTTACTTTAATGTGTCTTATTCCAATCTAATGCCTAAGAGTTCCATATAGATTAGGATAAGTGGAAGTGTTTTCTAAGTGAAGTGAACTGTGAGAAAGTGCACTGTACTCTGCCAACTGCAAAGCTGCACCAAACATTTAGAAACATCGGTACAAGTGGTACAAACAAAACGGAGACCAGTACCTTCCTTTTCATACAGAACTACAAAGCAAATGTTTGGATTTCCAGCTTAATTAACTTCCCTCACGCGGCGCAGGGAGCGATACTGTTAGACCTGCATCTCCGTCAAGAAGAAAAGTGGTCAAAGGGCTCGTGTTAGATGCTTCCTGTGCAATAATTCCACAACCTAAAGTAATGAGAAGTGATCTTACACAACTTCTAAAGAACTTCTCTTTAACTTTCTTGTTGGTTGGTTAACAAAAGAATCTAGACTCCGAAAGCTTCTGGACATCATCAGAAACAGAATTGAAGAGCACTTTCCAAAACTCACTCACTTTTTTGTGATTTTTTTTTAGGTAACACCACTACTGGCATATTTTTTGCATTTCCTCTTTATGTGCAATAGTATAACCGACCAAAAACTCACTCAGTCCTGCATAATACAAGATTAGAAGAATTTTCAAAACTCGCGAGCGATACTCACCTACCCAGGTCTCCCTGGCGGTAGATCATAAACAATCATTGACTCTATGCTGTCATGTAGTCGGATGTAAATATTAAACTTGTAAATCATTTTGTGACACTGAATATCAATTTACTTTAAATTTTTTGCATTATATTTTTTAAACAAACTTGCCCAAACAAAATTGTGCAGGAGTTGCACTTTAGAAACAGGCATTGAAAAATGACAAGGAACTGTAAAATTTCAATTAAAAAATTATTTCCTGTAAGAACTGCTTTACAATAGGTAAAATAAGTAAAACGCGATTTTCCGGAAAAAAATGCTTTTGGACTGAGTGAGTTTTGGAAATTTGCTCTTCAATTTAAAGCTAAACAGAAAGAGAGAGAGAGAGAGAGAGAGAGAGAGAGAGAGAGACATTGTTTTAAAATTGTCTGGTGGAACGTGTTCCAAAATGGCTGTTAATTCGACCAAGCAAAAGTGGTTTGGTTTCATTTCAGGGAATAAACCTGTTTCCAACAAAACCAGTGATTCACAAAGGCCTGGTCTGTAGCATCGGTTTGTTCGCTGACGACCAGTCATGGAATACTTGCACAAGAGAGACAGATTCATCTTCTGACCCACACAGCCTGGTCAGATTCACTCTGGCTTCTCTGTTTTGACACTTGGCTCTTGCTTAGTGGCCAGACACGGGGGTTTGCATAATCTGCCAGAGTGGTTTCTCTGCCTTGACGCACTTCCTAGTGTGTTTGCTCTGGGCGATCAGTTCCTCTCTCTCAGCCTCTGGTCTCTTCACTGGACTCTGCAGGCTGTTAAATCTTCATTTGACACTCTATTGTTAACACATTAGCACCAATGAAGGAACATCCCAAACATTTCTCAACTAAATCTAAAGCAAAAATGGTCTCTCGGATTCAGAAACAGGACACAAAATGAAACTGCACAACTAGGTTTAGAAACTCTTAATATGAAGCTGTTCAACAATCTGTAATGCTCGTATACTCTTAAGGTAAGAATTGATGTAGAACAGAATGTAACTATTCTTTCGAGCTGCATACAGCTATTTTACTGCTGCATCATTTGACTGTAGAGGGTTGCGATGCATATCTGTAGGTCATCACTTTCCATTGCAGTTCAGTTCTCCTGGCGGGAGCATAGTTAATGAAGCTAGTCTAGTCAGAACACAGCATCAACAGGTAAATAAACTTTTTTTTGGAACATTAAACATTAGTAGTTATAAACACTGCAATAATTATTATAATAAATTAGTTATAACAAAAAAACCTCAGATGAACACTACTTTAAAGAAACATCTGGCCTCTAATCTTCCTATAAAGTGACGTTTTATCTTAATATGAACGAAACATACATCGAAATTCTATACAAAACACTTTTGCACAACACAACACGTCTGTAGCATTAAAAAGTGCAGTAATAAAGTAACTACTTTCACTGCTACGTCAATATAGAGAGGCCAAATTCATCAATTACGTACTAAACTCTACGGTCAGCTCTTAAACTACAGATGCAAAACGCTGTGTGCCCGTTTGCGATGCAGGAATGTGTGAGATGCCACTTTCTGTTAATTGCTATCCTCATTCTTTCTTAAAAACCATGGCATATGATTACAGTGTGAATGGATGACGTTCTCACCCGACCTCCTTCTGCAACACAAATCCCAACGCTGTAAGGATTTTTATTTAGATCTAGTCTCTTGCCTCATTTTAATTACACATGCCGTTATGACCACTGGGAGCCGTGGCAGTGTGTCATTAGGGTGGAGGCACAGGGAGGAGAAATTGTACGTTTACAAAGCATTAATAGATCATAACAAATTAACGATACTTAACTAAACGCTACTGTATCTCCTGGTGTTGAAAGCGTCCGAGTGTCAGATTCCAGTGCTGGAGGGGCGCCACACTGCTCAGTTTAGTGTTTTGCCTGCATTAGAGCGCCTGATTCAAGTCATCTCATGATTAAGATAAGCTGATGAGCCGTCTTTCAGCTGCGATAGGGCTTGCCTTGCAGGCCATAAAGCCTCTGAGATTCTGTGAGCACTTTGTATTGGTTTGCCTTATGCTTGTTTTCAGAGATGCTTTAGATGAGAGAGTCGCATAAAGTAACTAATTTACAGCACAGACCTGTGCAGGATGTGGATTCTGAAATCTGGAGTCTGATATCCCTGTTCTAGTCCCTGTTACTAGTACATTACTTAGCAGTAAGTTCTTTATCTAGAGTGTTTATACCCCAGTGTTTTGTGTACGTAGCATGATGACTTCGTGCAGAATATTATGAAGGGTATTTCTGCAGAGTTTTTATTTAGTTTTAGACTATAAATATATATATAGATTGACTATAGACTATCCTATAAATATGTGTTCTCGCCTCTGCATGACTGTGTACTCGTCGCTATTAAAAACACTACGTCTCTAGCCTGGCTCATGATTATAAAAAAGGTAAGAGTATGAGGTCAACATCCAACAGTTGAACTTATTTTAGTAAAAGGTAGCATAATAAAAGATCAGCATTAGTGAACTGGCAAGTAATAAACATCTACAACGGGAATCAAAGTACATTTACCACAAGGAAAGTCAGAGCAGTCGTCAAACTGTATAACAAAATGAAAGGTAATGGTGGGGTGATGCCTTTTTGCAACTCAGGAGAAAAAAGCTTTCAGAAATCTCTCATCGTATACTGTGAGTAGATGACACAGACAGATACAATCAACTAACTAGCAAATCAGTAGAGATTTGAGATTATCAGATGCAGCTAGATATGAATTTTATAGCTTGTGACAAATGCTTTTTTGGCACATTTCATACACCCAAGGTAACGTGGTGTAAATGACAAATACGGATGTGATTAAAATACCGATAGATGGCACACTGGGTAATTCAGTGACACTTAAGGGGAAGGAAGGAGATGGTGGCTTTACAAGAAGGCTGATTTTTCATTTTTTCTGACCGTGATGGTGGAATCTCCATTCATCCCCTCTCAAATCAAGCCTTCTACACCAACTTAACAATGAATGAATTATAGCCAACATGTGGCTGTGAATGAATATCTGGAGTTCTAATTAAATTCCTCGTCAATAGGTTTCATTTGGTAGAACCGCAAGCTGTTCAGATCAATAAAGATCACACAGAGCTTTAAATCAGCAAAAGTACGTAATTCCAGACTTAGTCTTGGAATTAAGGACAGTAAATAGCCCGGTAAAGAGTATCTCACCACCAAAGACATGCATGTTCTTTTTCCATATATAACTGGAAGATGTTTCGGGAACCCTACAGACAGGGGAACGCATACATTTACATTCTCACAAGACTTACATTTATCTGTGAAGGCCAAGGGTAGGAAAGGGGACAGCACTAGGCACCAGCTGGCTGCTGAATCATACCAGCATTTTACGAGACGACACTCAGAAAAGGCTTCTTTCCACAGGAGGCCTGGTAACATTATGCCAAAAAGCTTTGTAATGATTTCAATACAGTGCAGTACATTATTTTCATAGTGTGTTTTATGACGTCGATATGTTTCGTTTGGGTGGCTGAGGAAGACTTAACAGTTGAAGTATTGTGTTGTTTATGGCTCAGCTGCACGGTTTTAGGAGATTTCAAAATAACACGTGGATTTATGGAGCCAAACCATCCGTGCTGGCAGAACGAAGGGCCTATAAGATGGAAATTTCCCTCGCATTTTTATAATAATATTGTTTATATATATACGCACACAGACACTCAGATACACACATACAAACCCCTATTTAGGCTAAACTGCTGTATAGCCCCACCCATTCACGCAGAAGTAATAAGGAGTGTTTCAAGTCAGACTGCTTTTCTTCAGGGAGCTGGAATACAAGGCGGCCTGTCTGGGGTTTATTTACACATATCTGACCTATAAATGGCCTGTTTCATTCTAATGCATACAGAGAGGCTGTTTAAAAAAATGAACCAACAGCGTTTGGAACGCAAAAGCAGTGGTCATCAGTGAAAAAAATGAAATACATCCCAAAAGTAGGACAAGGACTTTATAGACAGAAAACTGAATCAAATATGGAAATTGTGCTCAAAAACAGCATCACGGCACGCCTTTTTGTAGGCAGGGGTGCAGTGTGTTGGTTGCTCATTTTAATGTGTAATACTAATACAATGTGGACTGAGGCCACTGTGGAGGGTTTCATAACTTGCATTGTAGCTGCACTACATCACATCTGTTTTAACACACATCACTTCCACAGTGTGGGCCTGGGACTGGCCTTCTGTCTGTGAGCCCACTCTTAAAGGAAACAAGATCCAATTGCTGGAAAGTGACTGGCTGCTTTTGGTGCCTGGAAACTATTCGAGCTGGGGTGTTGTTATTACTATTATTAATATTATTATTATTATTGTTATTATTATTTACTTACATGGTCTGAATTTCTGTCGTTCCCAGGTTGTAGAGCTGCACGAGAAGACATCCTTGCTCCCTGAGCTCTTCACTTCCAGAGACGAGACTGGATGCACTCCTTCGGACTATCTAGCTTTCTTTATATACACTATCTATGTATTTATGTACAAAACGGGGCAGAAAGGCCAACCTGTCGTCATTTGCACCACGACATCTCCCACCCCGGTGTTCTCTCTCGAGGAAGCACCCCTGCCCTCCTCTCTGCTCGGTCAGTACAGCCTGAAGGCCGGCTTGGGCTCTCCTCTCCTGATGGAAGCAGCAAAAAAGAGAAATCTCTTCAAATAATCCTCATGTCCAGCTGCACACGGTGCTGTGTTGTCACCGGGGAAGAAGAAAGGATGGAGTTTTGGTGTGGAAGAAAAAACAAAAAACAATCAAATAAAACAAAACCAGTGTCTATATGGTGTTTAGGTACGTCCTCATCCTGCTGGAACAACAACAACAGCTCATTCAGTCTGATAGAAAGTCCAGACCAGTGTTTCCATTATTGTGTCCACCCTGAACTAGCCCCCCTGTCCTGTCCTGTCCTGTCCTGTCTTCTCTCCCCTGCCAGTCAGACGAGTAAAGAAGAAAAACAAAGAAGAGGAATCAGATGTCCTTTTTTTTTCTTTCAAGAAGTCCCTTCTCTTTTTCTAACAGATAGGTGGTGCCTTTGGGTGGAAATAAACCTCTCCCTCGCAGACGGCGTCTCCTTCAGAGAGTCATCTGCGTACATCTCCAGAAAAATAAATAAATAAATAAATATATGGGTTAGAAAAGAACCCCCAAGAAGAACCAGAAGAAGAAGAAGCAGAAGAAGCTGGTTCACAACGTGTGAACGGCACAAACGGATGTCCCCGCCCTTCAGCCTCGCCTGCCGTTCTGCCGAGGCGAACAGGCTCCAGAGAAAAGAAAAATAATATAATTAAAAAATATATATCGAAGAGGTGTACGTCAGAACATCCCCACTCCCGATACAAAGTGTCCCAGCCTTCCTCCCGTAAAGGCGTGACACCAGCATCAAGGAAGGCCGTCTGAAGAACTGAGGGGCGGGGCCGAGCGGGGCCCTCCCCCTCCCCCTCTTCTCTTAAAGACACAGTCCCCCCTTTCACTCACCCAGACAGAGACCGGCTCTGACCACAAGTAGCCGCCACATGCACTATGCAGACAAAAGTATGACCATTAAACCAACAGAGACTTAAATGACACTGCATTCAAATCCATAGACTTTAATATAGAGTTGGTCTCCCTTTGCAGCTATACCAGCTTCCATTCTTCTTGGAAGGCTTTCCACAAGATCCACAAGGAGTTTCTGTAAGAATTTGTGCCCATTCATTCTGCCGAGCATTTATAAGGTCAGACAATGATGTCGGATGAGAAGGCCTGGCTTGCAATCTCCATTCCAGTTCATCCCGAAGGTACTGGATGGGGTTGAGGTCAGGGCTCTGGGTGGGACAGTCAAGTTCTTCCACACCGAACTCATCCAGCCATGTCTTTGTGGAGCTCTCTTTGTGCACTGGGACAGTCATGCTGGAATAGAAAAGGTTCTTCTCCTGGGTCCACAAAGTTGGAAGCATGACGTTGTCCAGAATGTCTTGATGTTTAAGATTAAGATTGCTCTTCACTGCAAGTAAGGGGTCTAGCTGCAAAAAAAACAGTGTGACACACAGGTGAAAAACAGGTGTGTGCCAATACTTTTGTCCATGTAGTGTATTTGAGTAGCTAATTTGAGAAACGGCTCAGTATCAAAACATTATTATTTTTTAAAAAGGTGGGGTTTTTTGGTCAAGAAGGGGCCTAGGGTGCAAGGAACCCAGTCTTTATTGGGCTCCATCAGTGCCATGCAGTGACCTTGAGAAGGACAAGTGCTGAAATGAGAGGGAGTTTTGTAGGAGTGATGGTGACGGACAAAAAATGTTGGGGGGAAGTTATTGGTAAAAAATTGCCTTTGGGCTGGTTAACCAAATAAAGGTTGTAGATGAGGGGTCCCTAGCCTTGCTAAAAACGGTACCATGACCAATGGGACATACTTTGGCTGCTTGACCCTGGGCTCCTCAAATAGATTCTTAGACAATTCTACATCCATGACACACCACGATGTCTTATTCGTAATACGCTAATCAAAATAAACATTTCATCCAAATTACAGAAAGGGTTTTAAACCAGTGGCATGTCTGAATGCTTATTATGAAATAAAATGATTGCAGGGAGTTTAAGGCACGCATTTAGGTTAATGTTAGACACTAGTGGGTGGAGTGGTACGCCTTGAGAGCATAACAGTAGTGAGCAAACTAGTAAATTACATTTTTTAAACAAGCCATTTTTGTGTGGGCGGCCCATTAAATTGTTTTTGCACTGGGGCCCAAAAGATCCCAGTTACGCCGCTGGCCCCATGGAAAGCTTATGATTTGCATAATTAAGGAGAGTGCATTGTGCATGATTTAGGCAAAGCTATTTTTTATTCATTTTTATACACCCGCCTCTCTTTTCACCATTAGTGCTACGGTAAACCTATAAACCAGCCAGAAAACGCTCCTAAAAGAAGATACGCACCACACCGGAGCTCATATGAGCGTTTGATGAACTCGACAGACAAGGACTATGTTTGCAGGACATCCATTTCCAGTCTGATGGATGCTATGATGTTTACTTGAGCACTAGTTAACCATTGTGAGCCAGGAGCTGGATGCAGTTCTGTGCCCCATGGCACCTTAGAAGGGGTTTATTTTGTACTTTAGAAGTTTTACTTTAGAGGTACACGTGGAAGAAATGCATGAAACAAATTAGCAAAAACAAATTGTATTTGGCACAAAACATTATCTGATGTCTAAAAAAAGATTTATAAATTGGCACAAGTCAAGACTACAGCCTGAGTCACAGCAGCAGTGGGAGTTCTTCGTGGGCGAAAAGCTTGACTGAGATAGAAGGCAACGGTCCTTGTTTATTTATTACGTGTGACATTCAGTTGCAATAGTGAATATTGTTTTCCAATTGGTAAACAGACAATGGGGCTCTCAGAGTTACCACAGTTTTCTGTCCCGTTTTTCTATGTAAACTTTGCCATTTGACATTATTCATGACATTGTTCATTGCAGTGGATTTTCAAACACTAAAACAAGGCATGAAAGGCACTTTTGTAGTATATTTTGATAGTAACAAGACCTTTTAGTGTTCGTTATAACCGATTTACATAGAGTCTACACCCAGAGCCACGATGACGTTCATTAACTATCGCTTTCCTTCTAAATCTCTTTTACACAGTGAGAAACACTTCCCTGGGTGTAAACTGAGAGCTTGGTTTTGGCCAATGTGCTCTGTAACTTTCTGGGAAATAGGTATAGAAATAGGCAAAATATTTATCATGATCAATAAAAATGAGTCAGCCTCCTCCACAGGCCTCCAAGCTACTCTAAACCACGACATTCCCCGTTTGTCATATCTGTTCAGCTGAAATATCCTTTTTTTTCCTGTATATTTTTATTATCTTAGTTTAACCTTTCCAAATTTCTCTTTAATTCCTATTATTTGATAATGCATTGCACGGTCTTATGGGTCGACTCAGGGGCTCATTTCATTACGTGTTGTCCTTGTATAACTATGTATGTGACAAATAAAGAATCTTGAAGTTTGGTGATATTTGTTGGTATTTATTGTGTGAAACAGATCATCACCTAACGAGCACACACTAAATGCTTTCACTGTCCCTGTACTTTAGGAGGAGTTACCTTACAGAGAGCCCCTGGAGCTGCAGAGTGGATTTTTCCACATCCCTAATGGGGTCTGGTGGAAGTGGTAGGCTTAGTCTGAATTTGAGTTTTTCCACTGTCACAGCACCACAAATGTGACTGCTAGTCACGCACACACTAAAAAAGATCAGGCCAATCAGTATGTTACTACTGCTCAGTGCATTATTAGAGGAGCATGTGCATTAAAAAAAAAAAACAAATTTAAGAAGATTAAGCGAATAAAGTTGATAAAAAAAAAACCCCAATGATTTTATAGTAAAACAGCGCAGTACAACATAACGCTCCCTTATTGTGGACAACACTAGTAGTTGGAATGAAACTTCAGTAAGGTTTCTTACTAAAAAGCTACACTAAGTGAAGGTAATGCAAGTTTGTTAATAAACTTATGATTTTTCTGTCCCGTTTGGTGGAAAACCAGAACCTAGCTACCCTTATCTAACTCACCTTACTGAAGCAGCCATTCTTGTGTAGTCCGGCGCTATAATTTGAAAGAAACAATAAAAAGTGAGATGTAACTTTCTTTTAATTTTCTTTCACTGTATATTAATGAGAAATGGGCACTATATGTCTAAAACTTTGTAGATACCTTCTCACTCAGCATTTCTTCTGAAACTGAGGATATTAATAGTCCACCATGTCCTTTTTACAGTTATAAGGCCTATTCCTTTGGGAAAGCTATGCATTCGATGTCGGCACATTGTTGGGATTGTATTCAGCTGGAAGGTCGTGGACCGATGTTGGATCACAAAACGCCATAAGTAAAATAAAAACAAAACAAGAAAAGAGGGACTAGAATCAAGCAAATAAGAGTGCGAACATTTCCAAAACAGTGAGAAACATCGTAAAGCTTTCTTAAAACAAGAAAAACGGTCTAAATAAGAGTCCCATTTCAGAAATCGGTGCAGGTGAGGGGCTCAGTTTCTCCTTCGTAGTCGCATCCACACTAAATGAAACTGCTTTGCCCTTTAAGGTCCATATTTTGATAAAGCTGGTGTCCATTTTAGCATGATATTCTGAAAATTGTATACATTATAGTCTGGCTTTATCTAATCTGATGTGGACAGCCTGTGTTAAATAAAATATTAGGACAGTGCCTTTATTTTTATTTTTTTAATTAACAAAAAAATTTAAAAACAAGAAAAAAAACCCGAATTATTTATCTTACATAGTCAAGTTATTCTCAAAATAAAAAAGATTTTTCTTTTCAAGATTTTCTGGCAGTGCAGTTCACACCAAATTCACTGGAACACTGTTCCTCAGGTCTACAGCTCAGTGCTGGAGATCTTTACACCCCTGTGGTCGATGCTTGGCATAGACATGGTGACTTTAGGCTCTCTGTCCACGACATGAGGGCTGGAGAAGTGTCACTGGCAGTAAAGCAACATAGATACATTGAATCAGAATCAATAAAAACTGAAAGTAAATTAGTCCCGTAACAGTTTAATGATTTTGGAAACTGTGATCAGGCAAGACTAGAGCCATCCTGCTTTTATTTAGTACTACAATAAACTTATAAACATACAATGAATCTTTCCCGAAAGACATGAGTGCACATTAGAGTACGAATTACTGGTAACTGGCTCAGACAAGGTCTACATTGGCAGGACATTAACTCCAGGTCTGACTGAGATTATGATGTCTGTGGATACTTCAGCACTAATTAACCTATTTCTGACTGGGACTCTCGTGGTTGAATGTCCCTCTGTCCTTGGATTTAGCCCACAGATCATGTTCACATTAAGAACATAAGCCAGTTTTCCCCCACAGTGTCGCTACTTGTGCTCTCAGAGTGACTTTTGTTCCACTGAACAGTCTGGAGCACTCTGAACACCAGCCACACGAAAACAAACAAGCTGGCCCGAAAATAAGCGCCATCTTGTGGTCAAAAATATATTCTTGTGGTCAAAAATATATTAACGCAGACCGAATACATCCACTGCATCTGTCTTACCATTAAAACTGTCTAATATTTGTACATTTCTATTGTGTCACCAAAACAGCTCTGATCTATCAGGGAGTGGACTCCATTAGACCTCTGAAGATGTGTGGTGGTATCTGGCAATAAAGCAGAAGATCCTTTAAGTCCGTTAGGTTGCAAAGGGGGTTGACATAGAATCAGAATCAGAATCAGAATAACTTTATTTATCCCGGAGGAGATTGTTTATGTGGTGACTGCCACATGACACAGACATAGAGAGACACAAGACACCAGAATAATGTAAAATAAAAAGTAAGATAAAATACAATGATAAAATAAACAAAATAAGTCTAATATAAGTCTAAATGGAATCTAATACAATTAAGTAAAATCTGAATAAAAATAAAAATAAGTGGAAAGAAATCAACCATAATATGAATATAAGTAGTAGTACTGCACATCAGATTTAAAGTAATTAAGTGATTTAGCGCCATTTAGAGGACAGCATACGATATTGCACATGATATTTGGTACCTGGTAAGAACATTGTATAGTATTGCACATAGACAGTTGCACATCACAGCAAAAATAATGCACGTAGTCTTCCACACGGTGATAGTTTTTTAAACCCATAATAAATAAACAGAGAGTAGCAGCAGCAGGCTATTGCACAGATTGTGTGGGTGTGTGACTGAGGGAGGAGTTGTAGAGTTTGATGGGTGTGTGTGTGTGTGTGTGTGTGTGTGTGTGTGTGTGTGTGAGACTGTGTGTGTGACAAGGGGAGGAGTTGTAGAGTCTGATGGGTGTGTGTGTGTGTGTGACTGAGGGAGAAGTTGTAGAGTCTAATGGACTGAAGTCTGGACAATGTTCTCCTTTCAGCCACAGCTTCCGTGCTGTCCAGTTCCTCACCCACCATAGAGCTTCTTTCCTGATCAGTTTGTTAAGTCTCTTCCTCTCTGCCGCTTTCATGCTACCACCCCAGCACACCACAGCATAGAAAACGGCTCTGGCCACAACAGACTCATAGAACATCCACAACATTTGGACTCTAAAGGATCGGAGTCTACGTAGGAAGTACAGTCTACTTCGACCCCTGTTGTAAGAGGCCAGAGGGTTCTTAGACCAGTTCAAGTTCAAGTTCAAGTTTATTTATATAGCACATTATCATACACAGAAGGTCATTCAGTGTGTTTTACAGCAATGGAAATTAAAATAAGAATAAAGAAAAATTAGAGAAAAATAAAACAAGATAATGAGAGGGGTAAAAG
>JBBIGA010039877.1:0-13445 GCA_037576975.1 Alestes dentex
CAAATTTTGAGAAGTGGACAAACAGCTTGGATTGGTCTGACTGACGGGGACACAGAGGGAGTCTGGAAATGGGTGGACGGTTCAGCACTGACCACTAAGTAAGAGATCACTGAACTGAACTGATGATGCAGTTACTGACTCTTTACTCCTCACAGCTCTGATAAAACACATTAAATAATCTGATCTCTCTTTCAGGTTCTGGGAAAGTGCAGAACCCAACAGTAAAGCAGGAGATGAGGACTGTGTGGTAACTGGTGAGCAGTCAGATCCTGTAAGGAACTGGGCTGATTATCCCTGTGGGGACAAGTTTGTTTGGATCTGTGAGAGGAGGCTGTTTTACTGAGTGTATGTTCAAATGAAAAACACCAATAACATCACCAGTTTTAATCTGTAAAAAAGGGCAACTAGGCTGAACAGCATTTGCCCATCAATTACATTTGAGCTGTTGTACTGATGAAGGTCTTTTCATGAGAACGTGTCAGAGAGATTGTAGACACAAAATTTCACATGGCTTTACAATGTCCAGTTATAATGTTTCGGATTTTGAAATAGGGTGGGATGGTTGAAAGCAGCATTCTCGAAGAGGGGTATTCTACACTGTGGGCCTGAACAAATCTTTTCTAATAGTACTCAATTGTACTCAGCAGTCAGTTGTAAACCAGTGTACTGCCTTCCCATCAAATAGAACTACGTCATTTGAAGCATCAGATGATTCTTAAATGCTTAATCAAGGTCCATAATCCAGAAATATGAAACTACATAGACTAAATAGACATTAATATTTTAAAAATGAAGTAACTATAATAAATAGTAATAAACAAAGGTTCCTTAAAAGGTTTTTGGTTAGTTTTTGGTTTGGTTGTACAGTGATAATCTGTCCTTGTCTGCCTTTTATACTGTTCTAACAAAACAACTGATCCAACTAATCAGCTCGTTAATTCGTTTCAAAGTCAAAGGTTTTCAACAGCAGGAGAACACAAAATGTGGAAGGCACATTATGTTGTTTTCACAGTAAATTTGTTAATTAACCAATGCTGCTGTGTGTGTGTGTGTGTTCGATTGGTGTCCCAGTCAAGATGCAGTGGCCAGTTTCCCAGCTGTTTTCCTAAGGTGTTGCTCTTACTAATAGCTGTTTTGAAAATGTATGGAAGCTATGTACCACTGTGCCTCCCTTTTTGCTTCAAATAAAATACATGAAATAAATTCATTAATACAATTATAAATGTTTGATTCTTTAGAAAAACACAAGCAACCCACTATGATATGGGTGTCTGAGAGATTGTTGCTCTGTCCTCTTCTTTTTATTATTCATGTTATCCATTAGGCAAATCCATATTGGATCCACTGAACATTTCCATAGCCACGGAATCAGCAGATGACATTTAATTATGTCTAAACTGATGAATGAAATTTTTCTTGAATTAAATATGGAACAAAACACATTATAACTGTAGACCCTAAGTCTCAAATTGGCAAGTTTTTTTTTTTATTACTGACCATAACTGTTAGGCCTCGTCCGCATAGACGTTTGAATCTTGGATAAATATAACGCGCTCTGAACACCATAGGTGTTTTTGTTATGCATGAATGACTTCAGTGAGGCATTACATTGGCGTTCGTCTGACGCCGTTTAACCCAGTCTGCAGCCCAATGTGTAGTTTCGTGTATTCACCTGAGGGGGCAGTAATTATTCTATCCAGATTGTTTACATGTTGGACATATTGATTTGTAGTTCTACATCGAAAACATTGTAGTTCTACATTGAAAACAAAGTTTTATACTTTGTTAAAACTTACAATTGACATTATTGTTTTAAAAATCCTCCTGATATGGCGCCATAGGCAGGAGAGGATTCTGGCAGAAATTGACACCAAGAAGACGTTGCATGCACACGAACGCGCAGTCGACTGAGCACCGGTGCTGAAGGCCCATGTGGATGCTGTGATTTGCTCCAATGAGCAGAAAAACGGTCGGCGTTCAGCCCACACTCATCTGGCGCCACGAACGCCCGAAAAACGTCTGATTCAGACGTACGTGTAGACGAGGCCTTAAACCCACTGAAGCTGGGAGTCTGAACATCCTTCTTCATCGTACACTTTTACTTTATTACTATGTCTCATCTCTTACTAAGGGTGTTTACAATAGACACTTTACATCTTTCCAGCTCCAGTCCCAAAATGTATTGGCTGATCAGCTACTTCTGGGGTAAATGAAAAACTGTTGGGGTTTTCACTGGCCAGGGTAACACCACCACAAGTGTCAAAATACAAGTCCCCAATTGTCTATGTGTTGGCGGCTTTTAGTGGCTGCTGACCGGGGATGTCACGACAGTTCCATGCTTTACACTGGTAAGTGTGTTAAAACATGAAGCTTACTTTTGCTAAGACAGTTTATATGAACCTCTGAGTTATGTCCAAGATATACAGCAGACCCTCAGTACAGAGGTTAGTAGACCCTCTCACCTACCTTAGTGGGAAATTGGCATCTGTATTAAGATTAAAATGCTTGAACACACAATATTGCATCTATTCATAAGTTTGTCAGCAGAAAATTAGTTTATTTAAAGATTTGGCATCTTAACTGACAAGTTCAAACTCTTTATCCTGGAGTGATTTGAGGTATAATGAATATTACAGTGAGACTACTTGGATAAAGGCAATGGGACATAAATAGTATCAGGAAATCTGTTTTTCAGGGTTTGGACTAGGCCCTGAAAACAAATATTTGGAGGGTCACCAGTATGGTCCAGAAAAGGGATGACTTTCTGAAGAAACTCTCTGATTTAGGCAGACCCATATAAATCCTGAACGGATCAATTTAACAAAGAATTCTACCGCCAATAAGTATCTGGACAGTATGGCAAGTTAATTAAGGAAATGCTCAAAAAAGGCACACATATGCAGATATATTTTATTTACGTTGTGTCAATTAGGGGAACAGAGGGGGTCGTCTGAAATGAGTGTCCGGAGATTCTGCGCAGAGCACAACCTGGGACAAAGAGGTGTTGTGTCTGACACCTGTTTGGAATTTGCTCTCAGTAAGGCTATAAGTAAGGTATGTACAGTATAGGGTATGTCGTGTGTTGTTTATGTTACATAAGCATATTCATATTTCTCTCATCAGACAGGATCGACTTATGGCCGGAAATTAATGACCGGCTTCCTGTCCTCAGTGGGAGTATGTGCTGGAGAACGCCGTGTGGGGAGCATTTTAAGGACTCTGCATTGTCCTTATCATGAATTACGAAGATGTGTAAGTATGCACGTACTGTTTGATGTTAATATTTAATTAAGTGCACTCTAACTCTGTACAACTGTCTGCGATTTTTACGTTGTTGATTTACGTTGTTTGTTCCCTTTCTTAACAGGGCGCACGAAACCTGAATCCCACACCCTATTATGCTGCATACGTGGGACACAAACTCCACTTAGACCAAAATGAAAAACTGGTGATCCATGTAGAGGACCAATTCAAAGCAGCAGAAGAAAGAAGCACAAAGCTAAGTATTTTTTTCTACTTCTTACATTCCTCCTTTTTCCTGAAGATCAATACTAGAAGTTAACGATATCCGTCTTTTCTGTCCAGAATGCCAGTGAATCCAGGAAGAAGAGCAACTCAGAACAGCATCTAAGAGCATGTAAAAAACGTAAAATAAATGTTGTGTTAAAAGCATAGTGTTGTCTGTTGTCTGCTGAAAGCACAAAACACTTTCCAATGTTCTTGTGTGTACCATAAAATACATACCGGAAATATAACCGAGATCTTCTCTGTGGTCATATCTTCCTGCTTCAGAGTGACTCGTTTGCTGCCCGGGAACAACACAAAACTCTCCATTTTGATTAAATGCGACCTTTCTTTGCTAGTTTGCTAATTTTCTTCTATCAGTACAGTCATTTCCGGGTCACGGCGTTTGTATCAAATGAAAAAACAAAATTGGGCATGAGCACTCGTTATCCGTTTGTTCCATTTTTGATTTGAGCACAAAATGGGAAATTTTCCGTTTTGTCGTTTTGGTTTTCCGTTTTTTTTTGTTTTGGTTTCATATTGAAAAACGAATGAATGAATGATACACGGATTAGGTTGAACTGCTGTTTTCTAACAAGGCTTTTCCTATTGTGGCAGGAATACTTACAATGCATCTGCACAGGAAAAGACGGCTCTCCTAAAACTAAGCTTAACTGTAGTGGTCTGCTTGTGTTGTGGTGTAGTAACTTAAAAACAGTTTCTAATTACAAAAGAGCTAATTATAACTAAGCTCCACATGTATTCACGTAAACTGTAGTGTGCGTATATGAATATACATGAAATTGATTGTTGTTTGTAGGAAAGAGCAACAAGTCATGAGCCTGTTTTTGTGAATGTTGTTGCCTTAAATAGCTAATTTTAAGTTATTTTAAGTAAATTATTTTAAAAAAATGTTAATTCAAAAATAAAACAATATGTGTAAGATTCAATCATTTCAGTTGTGCAAACATCACCTTCACATTTCTAGATGACTATGGAATTAAGTCATTTTACATTAATTAAATAAAACCACAAGTTCTTTAGGGTGTGTGCAATCATAACAAAACCCTCATGGCACATGACAAAGCAAAGGCAGAGCATAAGAGGAAGGGATGTTACATTACTTAGTACTACACTGTGCTTAGGGCTGGCCTCTTTCCCAATGAAGAGTTTAATAGCCAATGAGATTCACTTACTTGACCAACCTTAAGAGAAATAACTAAATACAACACAGATTGGCACTCAGCAGAATGACAGGATGATAGGACTTCATTCAAAATAAATTGATCATTACATTGTAATGCCATGTCTCTACAGACAAAGTCCAGAGTTTCTTGTGGTTCAGTGAATGTGAAAGCATTTTTGCAATAAAAGGCATGTACTTGGTCTGCAACAATGTTTAGGTAGACTGAAATGTTTGCTTTTCCGGGCAATAAATTCAGAAGAGGACCTGATAAAGTCAAAGTCTTCTTCCAAATCTGACAATAGGAAGGGGTGCAAGCCAAACCTTATCTTTCCTAATATTTACATTTTTTCAAGCTAAAATATAGAGACACCATTCCCAACACTACTGTTCTTCCAGACCTCTTCCACTGTTCTTCCACTCTCAACCACTGCTCCTTCATCAGCTCCAGAAATGATCTCCATTAGTGGGCTTCTGACCAAAAGGTGATCCCCGTTTAGGTAGTCTGTGGTAGTCTGTGGTGGGCTCTACATTCAGTATTCCCTAGGCACTACCATCCTTACAGCATGGACCTGGGCCCCTGCAATAAACAAAATAAGTAAAAGCTCCTGAGATTTAGGATAGCATTCTAACAGAATATCAGGTCAAGTATTCCAGTGTTAATGCAACAGAAGATATTACAGAACAGGTTCTAAATGTCAAGAAACCATAAGCTGATAAAAAATAAATAAATAACCCAGACTGTAACACTCTGCATTTTTGTGACATCACAAGCCTACCTCACATTGATTTACGTATGAGTCATTTGGAATGGGAGGTCCTATAAGCTCATTCCTGACTGCTCTACAAGGGTCAGTATAAAGCACAGGAAGCAGCACGACAGTTGGAGGTCTGTTGTAATAAAGACTTAAGAACAGCTTCTTCAATGCAACTTCCCTAACTGGTAGAGCAAGAGCAACTTAGACCAAAGAGCAGACAGTCAGTGATTCAGAATAAAGATGTCTCAGAATGTTTATGACAATGCCTTTTACACGCAGGAGCAGCAGCATGGAGATAAAGTGGAGATGGTGGTGGATATCTATGAGAGTGCAGATGCTGTTAGAGGACATTACCCCCAAACTGAGATGGAGAACACCAACACAAAGAGGGTTGTACAAGCAGAACAAATAGGTAATACAACTTCCTTTTTTTCTCACACAGAATTTATCACACTTATCAATTGTTGCTGTGTCCATCCACATCTAGGCAGTAACAGTGCAGCGAGCAGACGTTGCAGACTGGCTGGAGTGTGTCTGGTTCTGCTGTGTGTTCTTCTGTTGTCTGCCATCACAGTGCTGTGGCTCAGGTTCACAACAGAGAGAGACCAGTTACAGACCAGTTACACCAACCTGACTATGGAGAGAGACCAGTTGCAGAAGAACTACAGTAAACTTGTTGAAGAGCGAGATCAGTATATCAGATGGCATTCTGAACTGGGTGGGTGTCTTTATGTATATACAGCTCTGGAAAAAAATAAGAGACCACTGCAAAAATAATTCAGTTTCTCAAGTTTTTTATTTTATAGGTGAACAGCTTTGCCTGTGTTTTTACAAACTGCTGACAATTTTTCTCCTAATTTCCAATTAAAAATATAGTTCTGTAGAGCATAGTTTGAAAGGAAATGGCGATACATCAAAATAAGAGAAATGATGCAGTGTTTACAGAACTTAAATAATTCGAAGAAAACAAATCTCTTGTTCAGTTAAGAGGATGATAGCTGATAACAGCAGTGTTTTTTTACACTTTTCCTCATTAAATAAGATGTGATTCAGGTGATCACTAATCAGTCCCTCATAAAGCAGAATGAGGTGCTTGTGTAGGAATTTAACAGACACTGGCATTGAATGGTTGTCAAACTCATAGAGATGCTGATTTCAAAATAAATTGCAGTGGTCTCTTATTTTTTTCCAGTGCTGTAATTTATCATTTAAAGGCTCCATACCATGGGAAATGTTTCCTAGTTTTTTATTGTTTTTCTAAAGAGACTTGTGTAGTATGCAAAAACTGTTTAAGGATCATACAATATAATTCACTATCTCATTCCCTCCATATTGTGATGTCCTAGTATGTGGCTGTTAGAGGCCGCCATTGTTTGGGACTTTGATTTTGAAATGTATGGGGTTTCACTAGGTCTGGTTTCTTGTTGTCTTTGACACATACCGTTTTTGAGTTTTGTGTTTTGGGAAAAAAAATCTGCACTTGCGCCTTTCCTCTCTGCCTGGAGATATGTTCATATAGAAACCAAGTAGCCTTATTGAAATTCACTGTAATGCATCATATCTGCCTATTCAGCTCACAGTAGTTTAACTTCACCCCTTCTGAATTTATATAGTGTTTCAGCCTGGACTGCTTTATGAAAGATGTACAATACAGGGAAGCCAGTCAGAGCAGATCTTATATACATAAATCATTTACTGAAAGCACAGTGAGCACAGCACTCAAAAGGATACTTCAGGAATTGTGAAATCATCGAAAGACGAAATACCACTGTACTTGGTACATAAACATAGAAATGTCATTAATGGACCTCTGGGGTGGTGAAAAATGTTGGTGCTTTAATGCATATATGTTGAGCCTTTTGTGTGTGGAAATTCTATTTGCAGGTAATGCTATCCAGCAGGGATGGTGGTATTTCAACAACAGTGTGTATCTCATCCTTACTGAGAGAAAGAGCTGGAGTGAGAGCAGACAGGACTGCAGAGAGAGAGGAGCAGACCTGATGATCATAAACAGCAGAGAAGAACAGGTGAGAGACAGAGAGAGAGAGAGAGAGAGAGAGAGAAGAGAGAGAGAGAGAGAGAGAGAGAGAGAGAGAGAGAGAGAGAGAGAGAAAGAGATGTGTTCTTCAGCTCTATCTTTTCACATTGTTCTATCTGTACTATCAATATGTTAGGAGTTCACAGTTAAGAAACTGGACCGCAATTGGGCTTGGATTGGTCTGACTGACAGTGACAAACAGGAGGTCTGGAAATGGGTGGACGGTTCAGCACTGACCACTGAGTAAGAGATCACTAAACTTACCTTTGGTCAGGATATTGTTATCGACTCTGTTCTGATAAAATAGTTAGTCTCTGATATTCTCTTTTAGGTTCTGGGGAACAGAGGAGCCCAATGGACCAAGTGAGCACTGTGTGATTACTGGCTATGGGTCTGATCCTGTTAAGAACTGGGCTGATTTTCCATGCGTTTACAAATATATGTGGATCTGTGAGAAGGGAATATTTAACTGGACTGCTTTGTGAGACAACAACCTCAAAATGGTCTAAGTTCATCACTGTCACTGTTATTGTACAATATTGTGTTGTTATAAAGTATAATCACATATATTAGATAATGTAAATATTATTATTAATATTATTTCAGTATAACATTCGAGAAATGTTCTCCCCCCAGTCGACACAGCCTATTTATCGAAACGAAGTTAGAAAAACAGTGTCATTGCTTTTTGTGGTGTCACAAAAACTGATTTGCTGTTGTAAAGTGTCCATTTGTCATATGTGAACACACCACAGCACCCTTTGCCCAATAGAAGACAAATTATAGGTAAATTATAGATCGTCCCTCGCAGCCATGACCGACTGTGGTGCTTATTCTGAATCTGTTTCTTTTTCATGCACTGTAACAAAATAGATATTTCTGAATACCTTTATGGCAATGTATTCAGTGTTCAGCCATCACTACTTTTTCAAAGTATTTGGCCAACCCTGTTAACAAAAACAAACGAGAGGAGAGGTAAAGATAAAAATACAGTAGTCTATTTTGATACTTGGCATGGCTACTGTATTTCATAGTTTAGAGTATTTGGTACATTATTTTTAAATACATGTTTGTTGTTATTTGCCTAGACTTGAATAAGATAAACAGAATTAAACAGGACACATAATATAACTTAAACAAGGGCGAACTCTAGCGGCCGCTGATGGTGGACATAACAGAGTCCAGCTATTGGTGTATTGGTAACGAGTCTATATTGCATCATCTCTATATTGCATGTTAAATTCCAATATGTTTATACTTGTTAACAATTGTATGTTATCATTATTAATAGCTATTCATGTATGACTCAGTTCTTCGTTACGTACTGTGTATGCTATTTTCTGATGTGTTAAATATTAGTCTTTCACTTTAATGTAAGCCTTCATTATTAATATATAATTTTTTTGTGGACCAGTATTGTAGTGTTTAAAAGTCATTTTCAGAATCTCTGGATAATTAATTATGGTCACAATACTTTATTGGTAATCATTTAGATACGCAAACCAAGACACATGTCAAATTTTGAAATTACTAGATTAAATGGTTGATGTTTTGCTTTGTTTAATATGTTAAATTCAGCAAAAACATGTTCACAGTAACTCAAATCAAAATGTTCTTCTCACATATCCAGTGAATTAGTATGGAGCATGAACGATCATTCCATGTGTTTATAATGTCCACTACTGGTCTTCCATCTATTGGTTCATAGCCTGTCATAACACAATCCTCTTCCCCTTTATAGTCATTGGGTTCATCACTGCACCAGTACCTGAAAACACAGTAATCATAACACCCTGTTCATTTCCCACACATAACCACTGACCACAGGAGTGAAAACCTACGTGAGGAGAGTTCAGTGATTTCTTACCCAGTGGTCAGTGTCGAACCGTCCACCCACTTCCAGAGGTTTTCTCTGTCTCTGTCAGCCAGACCAATCCAAGCTGCCTTTCCTCTTCTGATCATCTCAACAAACTCCTGTCCAGGCAAATAAATGATAACACAAATTAACTATTTTTAAGGTTAAATATATAAGGATTTTATTTTCTGCTAAGAACCACTTGTAATGCGTAAAAATAAATCCTATAATAAAACATTTTAACATGACTTTCCAACCTCTTTTTATCCCTTGTTTTGGTACTGTGCCTAGGAGACATATTTGTAAATGAGCATGGCTCTGATTGGCTGTTGTGTAGTGTACATTATTCAAAAAGTGGTTGGGCCTGAAACAATCTTTATAACATGGACAGTGTGGCAAGGATAAACTGCTGTAACCTTCATAGCCAGACATTTGTAATGCATAGATTTTTGTGACAACACAAAAACAGTGAATTCAAAGCAGTCTGTTTTTGCAGATTACCTTTTATTATTGGGGTGTATAGACTGGAGAGTGAGTGACATGTTTTGAAACTTTAAAGGTGTTTACATGCTACATTATTTTAAAAAGCATATTTTAGTTTTCTATTATATGGGCCCTATAACAACTCATCTGTTTCCTCTCTCTCTCACCTGTTCTTCTCTGCTGGTTATGATCACCAGGTCTGCTCCCCTCTCTCTGCAGTCCTGTCTGCTCTCACCCCAGCTCTTCTTCTTAGTAGACACGTAGTAAATGCTAGAACGGAAGTAACTCCATCCTGCCTTGTTAATGTTCTGATCTGCTCATAGAACAGTGACCTTTTATTTACCTTGTTAGTTTGTGTGCATGTTCATATAAAGATTCCCCACATCATATTAAAGAAAGAATTATTGTTTTCCTGGAATCTACCATCAAAACATGATCATTTTTGTCCATCTCTAAAATATATTGGCGACAAGTCATTGGAACCGGTGAGTGCTACCAACTACCATAGACTTGTGGTTTTCACACAGTGCGGTACTCAACCAAATGTGTATCTGTGCATCTGTAGCACATACTCACAGATGATTATTTCTGTGCAAGTAGTCATTCATAAAAATCATAAAAGAAACACACAATTGAAAAAACTGAGCTGGAATATTAATATCTTACTATCCTATGTTTCTAGCGCAAATGTTTGGGTTATTTCTGCTTTTTTGTTTGCATAGACAAATGTCAAAATTAAGTTACAACCTATTAGTAGTAATTAATTGTTCAATAAAGATGTGGCAAACAGAGAAATGCTAAATAAATGAATCCAACCGTGACAGATCACTAACCCAGATCAGAAAGTTTCCTTTGGAGATTTTTATTACTGGTCTGTAACTGGTCTCTCTCTCTAGTCCGGCTGGTGTAACTGGATTGTAACTGGTCTTTCTCTACAGTCAGGCTGGTGTACCTGGTCTGTAACTGCTCTTTCTCCTTAATCAGTGTGTTGTAACTGGCTTCTAGCTGGTGCATCTGTGTAGACTGATTGCTGCAGCCAGTATTTAAGAGGTACGTGTCCTCCTGAAAGGCAACTGAAAGTGTAACATTAACATAAATATAATCAATTAAAAACACTGCTAAAAACAGATGAACTTTGTTCTAAACTCATGAATGATTCCACAAGCTGAAGGAAACTTACAGTACAGTCTCAGGCCGATGTTGAGAGTTGCCTGAAGAATACACATCACACCGACGCACACTGCAGCCAGCCTGAATGCTAAACACACAAGCACAGCAATATATCATGTGTTTTGTGGTCCTGAGAGTGAAAATGACTTCTGGCCACTACACATGAGCGGTTCTCTTACCTCTGTACTGACCAGCTCCTGTGTTTGAGGTTTTGTGCAGCGGCTCTACATTCAGGTACTGATGAACAGGTCCATTTTCAATGTCCATATCCAAATTCACAGTCACGGAGCGCCCCCAACACCCAGTGCTATCTTGTTAAACTCTACAGACTTGATGTGGTTGGTGTTCACACTTCATGCCCTTTTCACCGCATTTGTTGATGTAACACTTTCTTGCCTCAGCTGAAAATCAGGAACTGAGAGCGGTGAAGCAACTCAGAAGGGGAAAACCAGAATGATACCAGCAGTTAACTCAGTAATGAAAACCAACCATTCATTGCAGCTTTCAGAAATAAGGTTAAAACCCCGTGGCTCATTTTAATTGTGTAAAACAAATTACATTTCACTGAGTCTCGAGTCTTTGTTCACCCATCCCATCCACAACACCTTCCACACTTCCTCATGTCCCATTAAACACTTAGACCTAGCTGAGTGTTATAACAACTACAACAAACTCAAATACACACACCACAGTTCAGTGGAGAAGTCTGAACATTTAGTGTCCTGTAGGAACTTGACCTTTATCTCAGACTAACTTTTCCGCTACAGTGCCTGATGACATACTGAAAAGCATGACTTAAGGTTCACCCTAGCACAACCTCCCCACGTTCAACACACACACACACACACACACACACACTCACGCATAATTTATGTAATGTTTGTAACTACCTAGCGAAGGTTATGCACAATAAACCATAATCTAGACTATTATATGCAGAGCAGTTGGTGGCCTAGTGCTTAAGGAGTTCACCCTGAGATCAGAAGGTCGTGGGTTCAAATCCCTGGACTTCTAGTGACACCGCTGAGGTACCCTTAAGCAAGGCACTGCTTCACTTGGTGAATGGTGATAATAATAATAATAATAATTAGGAGTGTTAGTGTGATTAAATTGTTACAATTGTCGTACAAGATATTTGTCAAATAAAGTAAAGTGAGGTAGGTGAAGCTATTATTGTTTTAATTAGGCCTGAGGTGCCTTGTATGTACAGTGTTACAAACACCACCTTATAGATGGACTTAGTTCTATTGTTGTTCATGCTGTAGTCTATTTGATTTTTTTTCCCTCAGCATCTTAGGTCATATTTTTTTATTGTTGTGTGACCATTATTGTAAAAGAGTAAAAGAGACACTGAAAGTCTGTAATGTTGATTATTCATTCACTCATATTCCAAAAGTCATTTCAATTTTTAAATAATTTTACAGCAAAACCTGACAAGTGCAAGAGCTTGTAATTAATTAGATTTTCAAGTGCTTGACTCCCCAAATAATACATTTCCAGACATAGGCTAGTGACTGCATTGTTGGATTTCTTAAAATATCTTTTTACTTTCTTTTTACTCTCTAAGAAGCATGCAAGACCCCCGTATCGAGCGTGCTGCTGCTGTTTGCAAGAAAATTGTGAGCATCTTCTCATTCAGTTTGAAAAGGAGGAGAGACCTGGCCTTAGCACAGAAAGAACTAAATATCCCTGAACACCAGCTGATCAGTGAGCAGGTACAAGCAATTTCTCAGGTCTTGGTCTCAGACAAAAAAAAAACAAGGCCTCTTGTTCTGACCTGATAAGACCTCGAAGTCCTTGAGTCAGTGAACAAGGCTCGAAATCCCCTTGTGGAATTCACATATGCTCTATCAGGTGAGGACTATGTCACAGTGTTCTATGTGAAGCCTGTGCTTAATCTCACTCCACCATCTTAACAGTTCAAGAGGATGACACTCCATTGACCCAGTCCATTAAAACCTCCTTCATCGATTACCTGAGGAAGAAATTTGATGACCCTGCAACAGGCACTCTAGCATTAGCATTTTTACAGTGTTTTGGAGAAAATTTCAAGGTATCGAGATATATATTGTGTATCGTGATATAGCTTTAAAACATTGTCATATTATTTTTAGGCCATATAGCCCAGCCCTACCTTGGTTGAGTGTAGCTTCAGACACATGTTGAATAAAATCAATTGAATGTAAAAGCTGCATGAAATCCATAGCCTTTGCATTAGAAGCATTGTTTGATTAAAATCAAACCCGACCATATGTAGTGATACATAAAAAAGCATGTAAGTATTTAGGTGGCCAATAAATGAATCAAATCATCATTGACTGACCATTTACCACAATAGATGGTATTCAAAAGAAGAGAAAGCACTGAGTGTAGTATGTAGGGCTGCAACAACGAATCGATTAAATCGATAAAAATCGATTACTAAAAGAGTTGGCAACGAATTTCATAATCGAT
>JBBIGA010039894.1:0-13444 GCA_037576975.1 Alestes dentex
TATATATATATATATGTGTGTGTGTGTGTGTGTGTGTGTGTGTGTGTGTATGTGTGTGTGTGTGTGTGTGTGTGTGTATATATATATATATATATATATATATATGTATATAAAGTATATATAAGATAAACAAAATTTGTTATTAGCTGTTACAATTTTATAACACCTGTATTTAATAAATTCAACACAAAAACCCTGTTTGTACAATTTTGACTATTTATACTGTTCATTAAAGTCATTAAATAATAACTGTGATGGATATTATTACAATTTTGCAATTTTACAAAGCATCTTTTTACAGTTCCATTTAAAATGTTAAAACACGTGTATTTCTGAAAAACTTACAAATATTTTAAATTTTCGGGACTTTGCAGGTAGACTTAACGAGACCAGACTGGAGAAGAAACCGTACCTTTGACTCACCTTTGGCTGTCGCCTCCCTCTGAGAGAATCAGGCGGCGTGCACTCGATGTCCAACCTGTATTTATACCCAGAAAACACTAAATGTCATCAAAAAGGAAACTGGTGAGTTTCGGCGAGAAATTTTATCTCACACAGAGAAACTGTCTGGTAGGACCAGAAATCAGATCAGGATTTGTGCAGAAGCAAAGGTTTGTGCACCTCGCTATCACTTATTTACCTCCAAAAAGCAGAGAAATCTGATCAAAATACTCAAAACATCCGAGAACATTCTGTTTTTCTGCCTGTCTGTCTGAGGAGATGTTTATGAACATCTTTAGGCCACCAAAGCAAATGCATGTTTCTGTTAATGCAGCAGGTAACTCTAAAAATACATACGTGTATATATATGCAAATTTTATAGAGAGATATATTTTTAGACATTTATCTAAAAGGCCACAAAACATAAATGAGAATTGAGCAAGGAGAGGAAGAGGAGGTTACTAGGTATTCTGACTGAAAATTAGAGAGTGAACTGAGTCAGATTTGGATTTAGTTGATGGTATCTCTAAGATTTGTTCTCTTATTTGTTCTTTCTTCTCTGCCAGGCATGACTGGACTTGAAAATTTCTCAGAAATTGTAGCAATAGTCGGAAAAAATTACAACACGGTTATTCTAATAGAAACGCTAGCCTTTACTAATGAAGTTCGCTCACTTAAGCGGATATGTGGCCGCAAGAGGAAAGGGTGTGTCGTTTTAGGTGTTTAGGTTCGATTAAATTGTTAATTTGATGTTATTTCTTTGCACTAAAGCTCAGGGCATGATATGGCTATTCACATACATGAAAAATCAATAATATAAGAATAATAACATTTTTACTATACATAACTTTAATTCATCTGATCTGTCTGTAAAACGATCTAATTACACCAATCAGCCATAACATTAAAACCACCTCCCTAAAACTGTGTAGGTTCCTCTCGTGCCTCCAAAACAGTTCTGGCCCTTCAAGGTCTGGAACCTGGAAGAACCTGTGAAGGTCTGTGGTTCCTCTGAAGGCCTGGCCTCCATGGATTGAACTAGTTTGTCCAGCACGACCCACAGAACCTCAACTGGGTTAAGATCTGGAGAATCTGGAGGCACCTTGAGCTCTTGGTGTTGTTCCTCAAACGGTTCCTGAACAGTGTTTGCAATGTGTGTGTGGAGGGGGGGTCATCCTGCTGAAAGAGGAACTGCCATTTGGAACAGCATTTCCATGAAGGCTGAACTTGGTCAAAGTAACGTCCACATGAATGCAGGACCCGAGGAACTCCAGCAGAACATCAACCTGAACATCACTCTGCCTCCACACCCCCCCCCCGCCTTAATCACACAGTGCGTCCCGGCCATCCAGATGATGTAGAAGATAATGTGATCCATCAGACCAGCCCTCGTTCTTCTTCAGTCACTCCATGGTCCAGTTCTGATGTCCACTGTTGGATCTTTCAGTGGTGGACGGGGGCCAGCATGGGCTCTCTGACCGGTCTGCAGCTACGCAGCCCCTTATGCAGCAGGGGGCGCTGCACTGTGTGTTCTGACGCCTTTCTATCAGAGCAGCATGAACTTTGAAGAGAACCTGCCGTGCTGGAGATGTTCCGTTCAGTCGTACCGACATCACAGTTTGGTTCGTGTCTCAGATATTTTCGCCCATTTTTCTGCTTCCAGCATCGACTTCGAGAACTGACTGTTCACTGACTAATATAAACATACACCCCCCATCTACAGGAGACACTGTAATCAGATCATCAGTGTTGGTGGTTTTAATGTTGTGGCTGATCTGTGTAGCTATATTAATCTCCACAATTGCTTTTAGTACTTTGTGCAAAAATACTGAAAAGAAAGTGATCTAACATCACTCTGCCAACTCTGTGAAGCTCGTGAAGATTTGACCGCCTTCTTTTTCTGATCGAGCGCTAGTATGATTACAAACGGTAATTTATTGTCATTACTTTCATTCGCAGTCTTTTTGAAGTGAGGCTTCTTGCTCTTTTGTTGTAGTGATTCATCTAAATTTGAATGGTGTTTCTGACTCAGTATTTCTCTTTGTAGGTGTTCAGCGAGTGTGATTTTCAGCTGGGAGCAGAAATGAGTTGGGTATGTGGGCGGCAGCACCACTGAAATTAGATGACCCACAATTTTCTGGCCCCAAGTGCACCTGTTCTGTGCGTGAGTGTGTGAATCGGGACTTAGGTCAAGCTTTTGTTTTTGTTTTGGGTGCTTTGTTCAGGTTCGTTGCATGTTTGTGTCCCACTTTTGAACACCGTCCTCATGTCCTCGACACCAACCGTGCCACTTCTTTTCTCTGAGACTCCTCTTCGTTTTTTTTTTTTTTTTCCGACATCTCAACGACGTTCGCATTGTTTTGGCGATTCGTTCACATGTGGGGCGAAATAGACCACAACAGAAACCTTCAAAACAAATTGCACATGTGGGACTGTCCTCACGGGGCGAAGGATGACGCTCATTTTCACGCCGACGGCCTGTTTTGTTCGGATATCTTATTATTGTGGTTGGCAAATGTCAGCTGTCGAATACCGCACGGCTTGTTAAACTCACTTTACTATTGTGATTTCTGCGAAAAACAAGATAAACATCGCTGGTCGTGTGCCCGTTTGCTGACAAATGTGCAAAGACACACAGTTTCGGGGGAGCAGAATGTAGTGTGTGCTGTTATGAATCACAGACTGTTGGGACCGATCACACATGAAGGTGGCCCTGTTTTGGAGAGCAGAGCACATGCTGACATGCATGATATGGCTCATGCAATGTCTACTCTTCTTTTTTGTCACTCAGAGGTGAGGAACTCTGCATATGACTAAGGAAATGTGGTCTGTTGACAGTAAATAAGCGATGAATTCTCTCATGGTGAAATTACAAACGTGAAAATGCCTTGATATTCGGTGCTGAGAGGAGATTATGATACAGAGAGCAGTGTTGGTTCTCACTGCTGTCACTTTTTCCTTGGTAAAAAGAGAGAGCGAAAGAGAGTGAGAGAGAGAGAGAGAGAGAGAGAGTGAGAGAGAGAGAGAGAGAGAGAGAGAGAGAGATCATAAGTGCAAGCCTCTGTCCACTAAGAGGCGCTACTGCATCCAGAGCAGTGATTCAGACTGACCTCAGCGCACCAGTGTGACGTGTTTTCCATTTAAATGAGGTTCTGGAGATTCTGTGGAGGCTCCACATGGACTTTTCTGGCTCCTAAACAGTAAAGAGAACAGCAGTTGTAGCTCAATAACTGTAAAGATGAATATTCACATATTTTGACCCACGATCTGAATTGTTATGTATAACTTATTATTACCAATATATTATTACTAATATATGAATATACGAATGTATGTATAAACCTGAAGTGATACTTTTATGTCAGTAATGGTCTGATATCAAGCAATAAAAATGGGATTTCATCAAGCAGTGAAATCTTTTATTAAGTCAACTGAGAAAAATGTCTTTGATGGTAAAACCAAATGAATGTGAAAATCATAAAGAAATCCACTTTTTATTATTTGGTGTCAGATTGAAAAACAAAATCACTCATCACCAGTTACACTCGTTTAGTGGATCAGTTCCAGACACATACTATCATGCCGGTCACATGATTTGTTGAATCTTTACCCCATACTAACAGGTTCATTCATTCATTTTCTGTAACCGCTTAATCCTCACTAGGGTCCACACTTACAGGTTTGGACCCAGTTTTCCACAGCAGATGTGGTCAGTCAGTCAAAACATGTTCGGACAAAAAAATTGGCTTTTTTGGTTCAGAACCAGGGCTACGAGGTTAATGTCTCTAACGTTAGAAGTCAATAGTCACCTAAATTGTTTGCATAAAAATACATATTTAAAACCTCTCATCCAAATGCAGCTGTTCATTAAGGTGGATCAGACTTGTGGATGTGGTTTAGGACACAATATGACTTACTGTGAGTTGTAAAAATGAACTGAACTTCTTCATTAAGGTGGATCAGACTAGTGGACGTGGTTTAGGACACAATATGACTTACTGTGAGTTGTAAAAATTAACTGAACTTCTTCATTAAGGTGGATCAGACTAGTGAACGTGGTTTAGGACACAGTATGACTTACTGTGAGCTGTAAAGATACCCCTAGTCAAATGTTACTCCAATACAAGTGAAAGTCATACAGTCAAATTTCATTTAAGTCAAAGTACTGGAGTACTTGCTTCCAAAAATACTTAAGTATTAAAAGTACAGATTTCACTGCATTGTTGATTTATTGCCACCACACTAATGCATCTGACTTGCTTGTAGAAGATGTAGCATAAGGAATAAGGAAGAATGTTTGATGGCGAGTTTTTGTATGCTGTAATATAGTTTGTTTTAGGCAAACATGGCACACACATGGCAAAACGATACGAATTTTTTATCTTTTCCGTAGACTTAAACATCGACTCTAAATATGGCCATGGATGTGGGCACAAAGTGTCGCCGTCTCCGTCTCCATCCATTCTCCCCAGAGATGTTCACTAGGGATGCACCGAAAATTCGGCCACCGAAAATTTTCAGAGGAAAATGGCAAAAAAAAAAAAAAATGTAACGCGACCGAAACAGTGATGACGCAATGATGACGCAACCGCAGCCTGCACACGCCAGATTGGATTAGACTTGGTCCGTTTCAGCCCTTAAAGCGAACTCAAATCGATTAGTCAGAATTTTTTGGCGTATATGTGAACAAGCCAACCGAACTCAGACCCTCTGAAACGAAACGAACGGGTCGCGGCCCGGTTCGGTTCACTCGCGCGTTTTGAAAAACAAAGCACTCCGAGTTCGCTTCGACTGTTTTGGCCATCTAGGCTTACCGTACATAGATCATGTGGGAAACCATATATGTCTATGCGGGAAGCAACCGAAAATAAAGAAATAAACTAAAAAAATACGAATAAATGATCATAAAAAATAAAAACCCAATAAATACATAAATAAAGGGACTTAGAGATTCTTGTCAAGATCAAGTTTCTCCACCAAGCTGCTCAGACTGAAAGCATTCTTGCTCTCCGTCAGCTGAAGAACGATCTTTGTGGAAAATGTAGAAGTTTGAAGAGACAGCGGCGGCAGGTTGGATAAGGAACTTAAAGTGTGAACAGAAAAAGAACTGAGACCCATCTGAGCTGAAGTGGAGCAGAAAGAGAACCGAGTCCCTTTCAAACGAACTCTCACTGTGAACAGAAAAAGAACTGAGTCCCCTTTCTGTTGGTCCACTTTTTGGACCACTTCTAGAGGACTGAGTTCGGTTCCTCCACTTTGTTCATACTTTTTGGTTTAGAATATTAAAAAAAGCAAAATATTGTATTTCAAATTTGATTTTATATTGTGCATTGTTCAAATGCGAAATAAATATTTTCATTGTTTTGTATAACAGATTTATTATTTTAATATTTTAATAATAATAATTTCTTTCGGTTTCGGTTTTTTCGGCCAAGTGTCTCCTCATTTTCGGTTTTGGTCCAAAAAAATCATTTCGGTGCATCCCTACTAAAAACTGTAGTAGTAGTCATCTGAACTATAACTGTTCATTTTAAAAGACAACCATGAGCCTGATACCACAAATAGCGAGTCTGATTTGAAGGAACACGATTTGAGGGAAATATGTGAATCATGCATGCCATTAGTTTGTCACCTATAAGCTTCCATGACTTGTTAGCTGCACTATCCTCATAGTTTAAAATGAAAGAAACAGACTTTCGATGCCAAGGGATAGTAAAAATACAGTGAATGCAAGGATCAACCAAACTAATAACAAACCTGCACAAGAACCTTACCTTCCAGAGCAGCTCAGACTCCCTCTCCTCCAGGGCTTTTCTATGACGAAGGACGACGGCATTAATCACTGCCCGAACCTTCTTTGCTTTCATCTCCACCAGCTCCGCCAGCACCTGGGCCTTCTCTATGCTCAACTAATTGCACAAAGAAACATATTTGAAACAGATGAAACACTATGCTCACTCATACAGTAACATGCAGGGGATCTCCGTTGTACAAACAAATATGATACTATACTATGATATTATATACAAATATGATACTATACTACATGATCAGGGATGCAGTCTGGGCAACAGACAACCCAACTGGAACAAACCAGAGAGCTAGCTAAACATTAGGTGCCTGTTTCCTAGACAGGGATTAAGTCTAGTCCCGGACCCTGAAGCACTGAAAGGAAAAGGCTTAATTAGGCAGGAAACCAACCCTAAGGATATCTAAATCACCTCTTTGGTACACCAAAGCCAGGCTGCACTGACCTAACAATGGTAGACCAAGTAAGACCATATAAGAAGTGGATGACTGATGCTTATCACTAGGCAGGATGCAAGTATAGATATTTCGAAGATTACCACAAAGAGAAGCACAGCTACACCAGCATGGTTTCAAAACAAAAACAATAAGACTAAAACGACTGGTACGCATCAACAGTAGAAAGGCATGAATCTCACTGGTATATATATTATAGAATAAACTCCAATGGAAGGTTGTTGGGAGAACATCTATAAATGAAAATATGCCAAATTAAATAAGTTTCCTTGATATCATGGGAAGAATATGTAAGTGTATGTAACAGAACATGTAACAAAATATGTAACAGACAACTGGTCGTCTGGTGATGCAGAGTCAAATTCTTGACTGTCCTTTAAATAAACTCGTTAACTCGTTAACCCATTCGCTCTCACTTAATAGCTCATTAAATATCTAACAGTTGTCTGGTGATCCACATTATAATTATAATCATATTAGGTGGCATTTTAGAGACCAGCAGTAATAAATAAATAGCAATTTTTTTTGGCTAATAAAGGTCCTCAAATTGTGAACAGACTGTGTATTCATTTGTTAGCAAAGAATACTGAATGCATCTTTAGTAAATATTAAGTGTAAATACTGGTAGTGTGTGTGTGTGTGTGAGAGATAATATACGATAAGCAATATTCTGCATTTTACACACATCCATCATGCACCAGCTCCGATCCACTCATATACCAAACACATTATCCCGAGCTGTGAGGTCAGGGATTACACAGAGCAGAAGATCGTTTGACCTGTGACATGTGCATGTAAAAGAACAGGCGGGATAAAACAGGACAGCTCCCATGGGTCCTATTTCTGCTCAGCCATCTGAGTCTGGCCACCGAGAGATGGCTAAATGCAAGCCAAATAAATGGCACTAATCTATTGCTGTAGTAAAGGCAGCATCAACAGCCATGTCCTGAACATGATGCTGTTAGGGACAGCCAAGAGCAGCATAGCATCATTTTAGGGCTTTCACTACAGATTATAATAGTGATCAGGCAATCTAGTAATTTGATGATTTATAATGTCGCCATACAAGTTAACATCATGTAACAACGAATGAATGAACAAAAAAAAATCACAACTAGAGATGAGCCGATCCGACACTCATGATAATGATCACGTAAGTGATTAACTTAACTCTAAGCAACGTGTCGTAAGAGAGACACACAGATGAGGATATGCGTACCAAGGCTGTGTCCCAAATGGCTCCCTGCTTCCTACATGGTGCACCTAAAATAGTCCCCTGCACCCAAACAGTGTATAACAAAGAGCCACTGGAGATTCAGCAATGTGTTCATAACTCCGTAATGGACTATATAGGTTTAGAAACTGAAACTTTACAACTTATATATATATCTAACTTCTGTAGGAAAAAGTGAGCCATTTCAGATTCAAAGTGCCTCCAGATGAACGTTTTATTAACAGCCCACTTGTAAAGAGAGGTGAAAAGACAGTATCAGATTGGTATCAGTCTCAACAGATGATGGAAGTCACAGTATCAATATTGCATTTGACAAATGGAACTCGAAAGAGTTCAGATGGGCCTTCAAAAATATTTCATTTACGAATACTATTTGGGAAAAAAAAGAATACGGCTACAGCAAAGTATGCATTAAGACAGGTTAAAATGCAAACATCTACTAGATGCAAACAACTTTTTTTAAATTATGCACTTTTTGATTGCAAATTGTGTGCATAAAAACTATAATCCATGCCTGTCTTATTATTAGTTTAGCATTTATGTATCGAACCTATAGGCTACATTATTTTAACTGGCCTTGTGGTCTCTGTAACTTAGTACCACTTTGAACTGAATGCAATTTCAAAATAAAAGTTTTTATGGTTAATCAGAAACGCATTCTGCTGGTATTGGTCCTTCCTCTGTCACGTATTTATTTAGATCCGTGTATTGTTATGTATTTACACAACATAAAAGTGTACTAAACTGAAAGTGGTTGCATCATATTACTAGGGAATATATAAATTTGCCCCTCCATCTCACAGGTCAGAGGGGTGGTAGATAAGGTACCCCGCCCTTCCTGAAATGGAACTATGTAAAATAAGCATTATTATCATGCCACCTGCCTGCAAATTCATTTCTAATTCATCCATTTAAATTTTTTATATTTAATCAAGTTAATTTGTTTTATAGAGGTTAATCGAGTAAGCATGTCAGCCTTACATACTTACAGCCAATTAATTAAATTCAGGCTAATTCAGTGTATCTAAACGCACAAAGAAAAGACTAAGCCATTTCCTCTTGTGTTTTAATAACACTGATACACCCCAATAAAATATTCCACAACTTCATGACCACACATCAATTAACAACCAAACAAAACCCTTCCTCACTGGCTCAGACCAAACAGGGT
Organism: Alestes dentex; assembly: GCA_037576975.1. Taxonomy (NCBI): domain Eukaryota; kingdom Metazoa; phylum Chordata; class Actinopteri; order Characiformes; family Alestidae; genus Alestes; species Alestes dentex. The sequence continues at coordinate 9,111 of JBBIGA010039894.1, forward strand.
CAAAGGCCACCTGAAGTAATGGATGTGTTTAGACATAAAGCATGCTTGGATATTAACCCTTTAAATGGAGGGCTAAAAACGGAAGTGGGGGAAGGGAAAGGCATCTGTCCAGAAACACCCTCATCCTCTTAAAGTCCCTTCCTGCCTCTGAATGCCGGCCCACATGCCTCCCACCATGCGCCACATAACCCTAAAGCACGCGATGCGTCACCAGTGATTAATTCAGTGCATCTGTCTTTGTCCCCTTTAACTCATTAAAGGGGCCGTACCGCGTAAAACTGAAAGTGTACCATTTACCTCCCAGTCTGCACAGTTCACATCCAGAAATGAAATGCTAAAACAATCTGTTTTGAATTCTCAGATTTTGTCCCAAAAACCGATGCACTTATATATGAGTCTGTTCAGCAAACAGCAGTTTAGCTCCACTTGTTGACACTGAAGTTATAAGGAATGATTCAGCCAAAGTAAAAAAAAAAAACAAAAAAACGGCAACCATGTTTGACATTTTACATTTTAATTTGTGCAGTTTCTGTAGTTTCTGAAATACTATTTACTGATTTTAACTTTTTTTTTTTGCTTTTTTAAGATTTAGACAGCAAGCTAGCAAATTAGCCTCTAAGTTACCGTCACTGTATAATAATGAAGACTGTCAGGTTGTCATTTAAATTTAAATATGCTTGACAACAAGATAAACCACGGGAACCACGTCTCAGGGGCTGTGGCACAGAGTTTTGGTGGGAGAGGGGGCTTATCTCCCCCTCTAGAAATACAACAGAGCCCGATTTTCATACACACCCATGGAAAATACTTGCGATTCCATTTTTTTTATTTAATTTTGAGCATTTTCTGAGCTGATTTTAAGAAAAAAAGGTTGCCTTGACTGGCTGCACAGTGTGCTGTTTTTGCCACAGGACATGGGGGGGATGGGGTGGAGTAGACGACAAAAGTCTTGTGCAGACAGGACCTGGTGACACTTTTTGTCCCTTGCATGTACAATTTCAGAAAAAAGTAGCTGTGTTTTACCTAAAAATAAAAATGTAGGATATGGGCCCTTTAAAATCTGCAAAAATAATAGTGCGTGCATGTCCGTGTCGGTCACAGTGAAAAGGATCAGCGTGTGGAACTGGAGTTTTCTGTGTGCTACCATTCAGTCACTATGTAAGGAGGCTCCATGCTGTCTTTATTGGTGGATGTACCGAAATAGTTTCTGACACATGATGCACACTTTCGCACACATTATGCAATTCACATTAATGCACTGGGTGAACACACCCAAGCTCCAAAAGCGTAACTGAGGACTTAAGCCGCTTCACAGATGGTCTGGAATGTGGACTCTAGCAGGAATTTTCGGGTAGGAAATGTAAATGAATCCCTTTTATACATTTTCTGCCTCAAAATCCAATAAATTAACATTTTATTGATGTATTGATGTATGCTATTGGACTTTCTCGCTAGCTTTGAGGACAGGCAGTTAAGAGTTTCTCTGTGATCTATAATGCAGCGGTGGGGGTGGTCATGCAGCTGGTGGGGGGGGGGGGGTCTAACCTTTATGGCCTGCCGCCCCTGCTGTGCTTCGTTTAGCAGCTGGAAAGCGAGAGCTCTGGACTCCAGAACCGCATCCTGCAGGTACACCAAGCCATGGGTAGTGTGGCGACCGGCGACACACTCCTGACACACTGGCACCGTACACGTCTCGCAGAAGTATTGGTACACCTGTGATGAGGGGGTCAGAAATAAAAACAGAAATGAAATGTAGAAAATAAAGGAGTTTGGTAAAGTAAGTAACCATTATTAATGTATTGATGCAAACCAATACACACACACACATGCACATGCACACATGTAGATATATATATATGCACAATATGGACAAAACATCACTATTATGATTTACTGCTACATAATGCTACTGCAGTGCCATTCAAGATTACAGAGTTTGTATCAATAAAACGAAGTCTGTAAATATTGTTTCACATGGCACATTTATCCCCCTCCCCCGTCCATATAGTCCATAAATGGAAAATAAGATACAAACCAGCCTGTTTTCCATCAATAGGGTTTTGCAATTCATTTAAATATATGTCCTAAGTCTGGCTACAGCAGTTTAGCTCTGCCCATGCACCAATTTCCCAACACCTTTAATGATTAAAAATGTTGCATTACATGAAGACCTCAGTTCAACAGAACACCCAGTAACTCACCTGGAGCTGATTGGTCACCCTGTCAGAAACACTGTGATTAGTTAGAGGCTCATTTGCATATCGGAGCATACTGCAGAGACCAATATCACGATAACGCGATAACGATTAGTATACTGTGCAGCTCTAATGTATATCCAGCTTAGCCCCGCCCATTCACACGGAAGGCATAACGATTGTTTCAGGCCAGACTTTTTGAATGGGACAAAATACTAGGCAGCCAATCAGAACACAGCTCATTTACAGGTAGTCACTGTACTGTATATGACAAACGCCTTCACAGTCCTCACCATTTATGGTGATCTGTTTTTAATTTATCTTCTAGTATATACTGATCAGCCATAACATTAAAACTACCTGGCTAATATTATGTTGGTCCCCCCTGTATAGTATATTCTATATTTCATATCTATACCCACCTGTTTATGAGCCCTAATCATCAAAATATGGCACTCTGCACTTTATCATGAATATAAATACAATTGCACATGGACAGTATACATTCAGCTGTCTATTTTGCACAATATTATGTCTGTCTTGCACAACATGTCCATTTGCACAATGTCTCTTTATCACAATATGTCTATTTGCACAAAATGCTCTTTTCAGATATACCTTTGCCCAACATAGTAATTTCACTCTCATCTATCTCTATATATTTATTGTTTCTGTCTATATGTATTTATTTATTTTATTTTTAGTCTGTTTGTTATTATATTGTCTTTTCTTTTCCTATCTCTGTGTTATCTGTTTTGGAATTTGCACAGCCTTAGGTGTGATTTGGGGTACATTTCACTGCAAGTTGTACTTGTATAACTGTGTATGTGACAAATAAAGAATCTTGAATCTGTGGCACCAAGATAAATGTACCATTTATAATACATACAAGCCTATGGCCAAAGAATTCATAAGGATAACTTTGTTTCTAAAATTTCCAGACATAATCCACGTTCCAAAATTCAGCGGACACATTCAGATTCATCTTTTGTTGGGGGTAGTACATAAAAAGGCTTTATTTGTGTGGTTCCCAACATCACCATTGTAAAATAAACGTGAAATAGTACTTTCTCAACTAGAAATGCTCTGTCCAATTCACATCAGAATAATCCGATTGACTCTAGAAGACTGAATTAGACTGAAAAATGAGAGGAATTCACCTGTAAACCCTTTTGTTTCAAGTATATACACAAATTATTAGTCAATATCTCTTTTATAACACCATGTTTTTAAATAAAAAGGCTTAGCTCTTAAATGTTCTTTCATGCCTTCCACAGTGAATACGCTAAGCTGAGGCAGCACTCCAGGGCCATTTGGAACCAAATGGGTAACTGATTAAAAACATGTATCCATAGAAAAGGACTCCACCACTATTGAGCAAAAGTAACTGTGGCTCCATTTCTATTCTAGCACTGCTGATCTTGGTCAGCTCGACTCATTCTGCAGAAGAGCCTTCCTTCAATAGGATCAATAACCCATTAATCACTGTTGACATACAGGCTTAGGAGTCATTAGCATCCAATGAAAAGCTCTGAAAGGCAAATAGTGCATTCATATGCGCAAGTCAGGCCACACCCCTTCCGTGCCCCCTTCAGTAGATAAGCCCCTGTCCTTGGGGGGACATGGGAGCTCTCAGGATACACTGAAAAAAATACATGCATTTACATGCACCTCCTTTCAAGACTGGAATATTTTAAAGGAATATTTTATTCCTTTAGTACCCAAGTCAAAATAAGGCTCAACAATAAATAATTTTGTTGATCATCATCACGGTATTATATTTCATTCAGCATCCTGACTAAGATGTTCATCAGACATCTGGATGAATCAAGACATTCCCATTTCAGGTCAGTCTCTATTCACACAACTGGAACAAAATGGAAGAGATCTTGACATCTTAGTTTTTATCTTCTGGTATTATTTATTCATAATAAGCATTGAATAAGACAGTTAACAAGAATGGTCTCACTCACAGTGAGGTCTATGTATGTATCTATGTATCTCAAAGCACACTACCGGTCAAAAGTTTTAGAACAGCCCAGTGTTTCAAGCTTTTTTTATTGAAATTCAAACAGCTCAAGTCCAGTGAATATCATGAAATGGTACAAAGGACAGTGCTGAACTGCGAGAGGTTTAAAA
>JBBIGA010039913.1:0-13443 GCA_037576975.1 Alestes dentex
CACACACATACACACACAAACACACACACACACACACACACACACACACACACACACACACACACACACACACACACCGGTGGTCATGGGCCTACCAGGTTTAAATATTTTTTTTGCCTCAGCCCAGGTTTGTATCTGATGCCTCATTCATTCCATATAGAGATCTAGTGTCATGTGATGGGCTTTCAAGTCTGGCTGTGATAAAATTTTGTTGTGACTGAAAGAGTTCTTGCTTTTGTCTTGTACTTATAGTTTGGTTAGTGAGTGCATAGACATTGACTACTTGTCCTTTCTGTGAACTCTGATGTAAAATGTACAAGCTATAGATAAAAAGGGCTGCAATGCCAATATGGGTCATCCTTGATTTGCAGCCATTTAAGGTTAGTTATTTCCATGTTTCTTTCAAGAGTGCTGAGGTGGAGAACCAAAATAACAACCAAAAAATGACTGCCTAGTTGCTTATGGACTGCACTGTGCTTTAGTATCTGTTAATCTTTGCTATGACAGTACAGTCAGGGAGGAAGGAAACAGAAGAATTAGTCAAATTTTTACCTGAAGTAATTTCCAAAAGATTCCAAGAAGCCTTGAAAGGCATACAAGTCCTGCTGCTCAGAATTCAAACACATTCTATACATGATGTGCAAAATGATTTAGACAACGCAGTATGGGCTCAATACTGTATTTAGACCCGTATTACGACAGGTCTGGAAACACTGGATTACTGTTTAACATTTATGACCATGAGCTCACGATTCGCTGAGCATAATTGGAGAAACCTCAGGACATTCTACAAGCCAAACATAGCAGAAGTTTAGAAGCCAAAAACTACTCTATTCCTGCTCTTGGCCAGTGTGTGACCAGAATCCCTCTCTCCCTCTTATAAAAAGGATTGAAATAATGGCTGTTTTTTGCCTTGGGGTTCTAAAATACCACCTCCCTCTTCCTTGCCTGACTATGAGGTGAGGTGAGGACATGGGTGAGGACATAGTGATGGAAGACTGTGTCATTCGCACCTATCTGTTTTATCCAAGCTGAAAGATGAAAAAAGTACACTGTTTTAGCTAATAGGGGCCATGTTTTGCACCTTTTCCCACCAGAAGCCTTAAAATCAGGTGATTTTTAAAAATTAATATATGTAAATGATTTCTGTTCTGATTGGCTGCTGTTATGACAAACTAAAACTCTCCATGTATGAAAGAATGTTATGTATGCTCTGTTGGCTTAGTGATTTACATTTTGAATGACAAACAGCTGGTAGCCTAGCGGTTAGGGCGTTTGCCTTGCGACCAGGAAGTCGTGGGTTTACACTACCCTTGAGCAAGGTACCGTCCCCACATATTGCTCCCCAGGCACTGTGTTCCTGGCTGCCCACTGCATCACTTGGTGAATGGGTTAAATGCAGAGGAAGAATTTCGTGCTGTTCACACTGTGTGCTGTGGTGTGTTCACGTATGACAACGTTCACTTCACGTGGTATCACGTCATTTTATAGTCATGCTTTGCAGTGTGAATATTCTCCACAAGAGGGCACTATTAACAGTTTACAACACTTCATTTCAGGCAAGTCTTATTTTTATGTATTTTCAACATGATGTCAAAGCCTATTTTCACTTAAATCCTAATCTCACTGTGTTCATTTCTATCTCGGATGTTAAAGAGTACACTCAATTTTAAGGTAAAACAGACTTTATCTGGTTTATGAGACCATGCTTTAACAGTGGCCAAAGTGATCTGGGATTAGGCTAAGGTCTAAATGAAACATAACAATTGCTCAGTTGATTCAGAATTTTCTTATTATTAGTAGTAGTAATTTATGTGAAGTGCTCCTCGTTCAGCCAATCTGTGACGATCTTTCACTTGAATGCTTTTGCTAAAGCCAGTATAGTTCTCTTTCTCGCTCTCTCTCTCTCTCTCTCTCTCTCTCTCTCTCTCTCTCTCTCTCTCTCTCTCTCTCTCTCTCTCTCTCTCTCACACTCTCTTACTCTCTGTGTACCTTATGGGAGGTAAAAGCTACAGGAGCCTCTGCCTTTTCCATGACCGGGCTGTGTATTAGTCCTAACTCCGCTGGCCGTGTTTGGGCCGTTGCTCTCCCCGCTCTCTGTACAGGGGCCTCTTTGTGGCTCTTGCTGAAGGGCTCATTGACGGAGCGCTGGCGGCCAAAGCAAAAAAATACTCGCTGCTGCGCATGCGCACCGACACTGGCTCGTACCCCGGCCGTTTATTTTTAATGCGGTGGTGAGAGTTTTACAGCAAAGAACATGGCAGTCTAGAATAGTTTGTACTGTTTGTACACTGTGTTAAAATGGTCGAGTTTTCTGCTCGCTGTTTGTTTGTATACCAGTGTCCAGTTTTTGCCTCAACCAGAGAGGTCAGGAGAGTCCGGACAGGCCTGCGTGTGTGACTGTAGTGTGCAGCACTGAGTCGGAATTCAAATGGAAGTAAAGTCTTCTGTCTTTGAAAAGTCAGTTAAAATAAGTCTGCCCGGTCAGTGTGGAAATAGGTCGAACGATTTGCTGAAAGATGCAGGAGAACGGAAATGTGCATATCCTGGACATTCCATGCTAGCTATAACATAAAAATATTAAAATCTAACATAAAAGCATAAACATATATATATATATATATTTTTTTTTTTAATTGAAAATAAAAAAAAGCTTCTTCAGAATAAGGTGCAATATAGTGTCTTTATGACACCTAAACATGTACATTACATTACAGTCATTTGGCAGACGCCTAACAATATGATGACACATTCAAGTTTCAGGACAGTGTGAGTAAAGTGCTGAAATCTTTATGTAAGAGTAGTGCAAAAATATGCAAGTGTATTAGGAGAGGCGATGCTCTCTGGATACATGAGTCTTCAGGACGTTTTTGACGTTTTGGCTTTGGCAGTTTGTTCCACCATTCCACCTGGGTTAACCAACTTAGTGTCTTGCACTCATAGACTTGAATATACAAACAGTTAATATTGTATTGAGTAAATACATACATGTAATTAACAACTACATATAAAAAATAATGCTGGGCAATGGTACAATTTTTGAATCGCAATTAATCGCATGGTTTTCTGCGATTAATCATGATTAATCACATGGTTATATGCAAAGTTAAATAGATGATTCAAAAGTAGTGTATAGCAGGACTTTATTTTTAAAGTCCTGCTATATGAACAAAGGTGCAATAACAGTTGGGAGCTTTTTAACAGCAGTATTCCCTTTAACACAGTTACAGTTTAAATGTTTCTTGTACATGTCAACTTAAACATTAATGTAAACAAATCAAATACAAAACTAAAGCTATTTGCCACTGCAGGGCATTCACGTTTTATCTAGTTTGTTCGAAAAACAAGTTAACCTCAGAGTCCAGAGCATGGGGGGCGGAACCACTGCAGCAGCTGCAAAGGGAGCCAACTTCATTTTAAAGTCTATGTATCTAAATGCAGTGTTATTAAAGTCTCTATTGGTGTAAGGGTCAGGTGTCCCGGTACTTTTGTCCATATAATGGCCCCCGCGAAAACCAGCCCACACATACAGCGCTCGCATTACTTAGGTGAAAGCACCAAACTTATAAAAGATTTTATTTTAAACCTGCGTTAACACGCAACAAAATAATTGTCGGCGTTAAGTAAACAATGCGTTAACGTGCCCAGCCCTAAAAATAACCTATTTTATATTTCTATTGCAGTTCTTATAAAACAAATGCTAATAGTGTCTATCAGTATAGATATCAGTTCCATCATGGTGCTCCATTACAATTATAACTTTTTGTTTCTTAAAATAAATGTTTGACCATAACAGACGCCCGCCATCTATGTAATCAAATCTTGTGGTGAGGAGAAGGGCATCTCCTTCTCAATTGACATTTTCTTGATAAAATGACATAAAAGTGCTTTTATTGTAGCCATTACAATTAACACGACATTTTTTGAGTGTTAAAAAGTTGTGAAGAAAGTCTGTCTCCCACAGTGTCCTTCTCTGGGGGGTGGAGGGTGGGGGGGGGGGCGACCAGTGACATGGTAAGTGGGGTCAAATGACCGTGGCTTCCACATTGGTGTGAAAAGTCGCGTGGCGGGTCCAGGCCCTGAGTTGTGGAATGCGTGAGAGAGGAGCGAGAGGATCAGGGAAGGGATCTAGAGGGAGGGGACCAGAGTGAAGGGCAGAATAACTAGTGAGAAAGGAGCGTTAATCCTCCACAAAGACACCCATTCATTCGTTCAATCAGCCAGTCTGTCTGCCTCCCCTCGCCCTGCATCATCAAAGAAGCGGCTTACTAACGTTTACCACCTCCCGGACCCTCCCAACCCCTGTTACAAAATGGCCAGGCAAACAAGACGTGACCGTAAACACACCTTGTAAGGCTGACCATGGAAAAGGCGCCATTATGTTGATTTTTCCAACCTTGGCTAGTTTAAATTCAAGGTTCTCTGCCTTGGGACTGTTTGTTAGTGTTAGAGACATAACCGAAGAATGAGTCTGTGTAAGGATTCCCAGCACATCACACAGGTGCCAGAAATCATCACACTGCCACGATCACGTATGTCAAATGGTCAGTGTTATCATGATAATGAGCCTACGCTTTTAAATTTGTGACTTTTGCATTTTAAAGAAGAACACTGACTCTAACTCGGTCAAATTTAGTCTTTTAGGTGTGATGGCGTTCTGTTAGATGACATATTGTTTAAAAAAAAAAAAACACTTAATGGTACAAACACCAAAATTCACACTGTAATTGATCACAATATCTGCATTTGTCCGTAATTCAAAGCTGCATTTTGCTCTGAACTTTTTTTTTTAAATATTTTTGTTCCACCCCAAAAGGCTAAGATGCTGCATCAGTATTATTCACAAACAATTCTGTTGTTTAATGAAGGAACCACTGTAAAACTGCACTGAGATAGAAGAGCATATTACTTCTTATTGTCCCGTTGTTCCTCCCCAAATTAGAGACAGTCAATAGACCAAAAAGCTGAGAAATATGCACCTGTTTTGACAGGTTAAACACAAAATGATCAAATGTTAGAGCATTTGAAGACAGCTACACCATGGAGGTACTAGCAGGATTAAACTGTCAGAGTCTTTACTTTTCCATAGAAACGATTGCCGAGGTTTCTCCCACGCTACAGAGTGACAACCAGGATACACTGTCTGGAGGGGGAGCACCGAGTGATGTCACCACTAAAGACCCCTATCAAGATGTGACACAAAGCTCCTTCACCGACTATGAGGACAACACAGACATCTCGACAGTGGATGAAGAAGGTAGGGTTCGGCTCCACATGTAGAGAAGGAAGCAGCTTAGATCTAAGCAGTATAGTTCCAAAATTATTATAAGGCTATTCAATTTGTCTTTAAAATACATTATCTTTTTTCATTGGTGTAGATAATTCCATTATCTTATTTTATTTTTATTCGATTGTGTGTATGATAAAGTGCCATATAAATAAGCTTGACTTGACGTGACTAGAAGAGCTGAACAGAGTATGTAGAATAATGACTTCCAGCAGCTCTTAATTTTAAGTCTAGGTTTACTAGTGTGAGGGGCATGATTTCTTTGAGGTCTACAAAGCACAGATGTGCATCACTCTGGATAAGACCATCTGTCAAATGCTGTAAATGTGAATGTAAAATATGTAATGCATGCTCTATGTGATCCATATATGAAAAATACAAAGACGCTTTGAACATATAGTTTTTGTGATGTCACACAACCAGTGCATTCACATGCATCTGCATTTTAACAGACGTTATAAGGAGTGTTGTTTTGATGAGCCACGATACACATATACATATAACATATGTACGTAAACAGGCTGTTTTGTTTCTGTCCCTCTGCAGGTGTTCTGGGACCAGGCGCCATCACAGCCATCGTCATTGCGGTGTTCCTCGGAGCCTCCGTTCTTCTCGCCCTTATTGTCATCACACTCAGAAAATTCACGGCCTCTTAGAATGCAACGACTTCTTATTTGTTTTGTTGTTTTTCTCTCTTTTCTCTTAGTATCTTGTTTTCTCTTCTCCATCTTTTCTTCGCCCTCTTTTTCCAGTAGACTTTTGAAGCCATATCTGTATCCTCGGCCTCGTAGTGGAGGGCCCCTTATGGCCACACTTGCTGTGGGGACGTGGGTGGGGAACGCTGGTGCTAGTTCAGTGCCAATGTGTCAAATAGACTGAAATAAGTGATTTTGTTTGGTGTAAGTTTGGTTATTCAGTGTGTTACGCAGATGCCAGATGACTCCTTATTGTAGTGAGAGGTGGGTCTAAAAGGTATGATGCTTCTGGCAGGTTCTTCCAGTGCAAATTCATAGGTTTATAGAAGTTTACACATTGATCTAGACGATGTGTTTAAAAATGTTATCTGCAACTTATGACTAATACTTTAGAAATCATGCATTTTGCTCTGAATGTTTTAGTGTGGTAGAGAAGTCTTTTATTTTAGTCATATTACCTGTTCTGCAGTATTCGAGGAGAAAAAAAGTAATGACTCTGGGTGTACTATATGCTATGACTTCTTATGTCCATAGATGTCATTACAGCGTTAGATGAGGTCACACTGGACTGTGAAAGTTAGTGTATGTCCATTTTTACATCTGTTTCAGTGACTAGGTTTGTAAATATTGCTCTAAATCCACCATTTGGCCCAATACCATCCAAAACATGAAGCCTGAGAATCGAAAGTGAGTTTGTGTGTGTGTATGGTGTATTTGTGTGTGTGTGTGTGTGTGTGTGTGTGTGTGTCTGTGTGTGTATATGTGTGGTTACTTGCATTACCACAGAAAACCAGATGTCCAATATAAAATATTGAGAGTGATTTATTACCCCTGAGTATTAGTTTTAAGGAAATTGCCATGTTCATTTTTTGTGGTTAGGTTAAAGTTGGAGATTATATTTCAGTTACAGTGACGTTGTTGATCAGGGTAAAAGGATCAGTCTTCAGATTCCCATTTGGTTGCTTGCATGTGAGAGAAGTGTCTCAGAAGCCAGACGACTGTAATCTTGCAGACAGTCCATGTTTGCTTTGGAAGTTATTCTCCTGGTTTTGCAGATTTCACAAGTTGGCAGGGTGTGCTTCACAATAAATAAAGTCAATTAAAATAGTTAATGAATGTGTGGTGTGCTTTTCTTTGTTGATTTATCTGTCAAAGATTTGATCAGAACAGTTTGAATTGGCCCATCAGAAAATCCACACCAAGCAGTGAAAGAACAAGCATATGCCTTTATGTATCGGATTCAATTTTTATATACCTATTAAAACTATATAATATAGTAAATTGATCTTTAGCCAAAAATATTTAAAGACAATATTTTCACTATTTTAAATGGTGTCCAGATCAAATGTCCTGATAAGTCTGCTAATTATGTAGCTATCCCAATAACTAATAATAATAATAATAATAATAATAATAATAATAATAATAATAATATCCCTAAACACAATTATGAAATGTATATAATGGAATATATTTAACTAATAGGGCACATGATAAACTGGATAGTTCTGAAGGTGATTTATCTCTCTCTCTGTTAAATCGATTGCTAAATGTGTGAGTCCTGGCTGCTGAATTCTGATGAATTATCGCCACCTGCTGGCAAAACTATGTAATTAAATATTAAATGTAGATTAAAATTCGTGTTTGTCGATGTACAATAATTCGCAAAAAACTACATATTAATGTGCAAAACACATATATTTAGAACTGAGACAGAAATAGCCTCAACGAAGGTTTATATATTGTAAATGTTTCCCTAGCTCAACAGCCCTATGTGTGAATTAAAAATAAACTGAAATGAACAAACACAACAGTACAACGTTCTTTGTAATTAACCCTTATAAGGTCTTCGGGTCTGTGGGACCCGTTTTCAGTTTTTAGCTGAAGAAAATTTAAACAAATAATTATTTTTTCAAACTGAGATTCGTTGGCCTTGGCTCATTTTCTGTGAGGAACATAAATCAGTCAACATTCACACTGACCCCCCCCCCCCACACTCATGCACAAGAAGTCTTCTTTTGACCTTTTCATGCCATACCCTGTCAGTAGTAGGTTAAATTTCTAATGAATTTAAAATAAATATTACACTATAGTTTTGGGAAAAACTTGCTTCATTTGTACATTTGTTCATTATTTTCCAGTTAGGCCTTTTTTATGATGCGTTTCCTTTTTTTGTTAAATTACATAAGTGGCATTTCTATTCATAAATGTGATTTAACAAAGGTAAAGGGAACAAATTGAACATATTTTGTTTATATGACTTGCAAATGGGATGAAGTAAACATCTGCTAAGAATTTTAACAAAAAAGGTTTGAATATGTTGAATTAAAAGCCCCAACATGCAGTGGGTCCACCAGACCCAGCAGGACCCCCTGTGTAACCAAGCAGGGTTTACCAGTATTTGCTCTGTATGGCCGGTGCTCATGTAGATAGATATCGTAGGCCTGTGGTGCGATCTGTTTTGCATGGCTGGCTCGTTGGTCTAGGGGTATGATTCTCGCTTAGGGTGCGAGAGGTCCCGGGTTCAAATCCCGGACGAGCCCTGTGTTTTTAAACATTTCTGTAATAAAAGGCTTTAAAGCATATATACTGGTCTCATCTTGCTATAGAAGGCAGCAATTTTAACGTCATGACGATTAACATCGTCCATGACCATCTTCCCTACGCTGGAGGCGGTAAAAATACCAGTTTACACTATATGGACACAAATATAGGGACGCCTGACCATTACACCAACAGGGACTTTAATCACATTGCATTCAAGTACAGTACGTAGACTTTAATAAGGACAAACGTATGGGGACGTCTGACCATTATACCAACAGTGACTTTTTCTTCAGCATACCAAGACGTTTTGGACAACGCCATGCTTCCAATTTTGTGGACACAGCTTGGGAAAGAATCTTTTCTGTTCCAGCATGACTGTGCCCCAGTTTGCAAAGTGGTCCATAAATGACTTGAACGAGTTCGGTGTGGAAGAACTTGACTTTTCCGCACAGACCTCATAAATGCTCTATAGAATGAATGGGCACAAACTCCAACAGAAACATTCCAAAATTTTGTGGAAAGCCTCCCAAGAAGAGTGAAAGCTGTTATAGCCTCAAAGGTGGGCAACTCTAAATTAAAGTCTATGTGCTAGAGTGTAGGGTCACCAAAGTCCCTGTTGGTGTAATGGTCAATATAAAGACAGTTTACATTTAAAGCAACATTTAAAAAAGGAAAATAAGTTTGACCCCGACGTGATTTGAACACGCAACCTTCTGATCTGGAGTCAGACGCGCTACCGTTGCGCCACGAGGTCTCGAGTTTCAATGTCTTTGCATGTATTTATATTGGTGACACAGGGCAACTAAACAGCATGAATAACGTATATTTAGAACGTCATTCACCAGTAAACTGCGTCTTCTATGAAAACGCAACGGTTTTTGAGTAAGTTATTCTTAATAAATGTACTGAAAACACAACTATGCACTCTGAAGTCATTACAAATGATACATTCGATGTTTCTGGGAATGAACTGAAGCTTCCCGGCACGTTTCAGAACATGGAGGGTCAATATATAGCTTGATCATATATGATAAATGAAGTGTGTCATAACAAATATGAAAGAACGTTATGTTGTCACGCTCCCCATGGCCGGTTAGCTCAGTTGGTTAGAGCGTGGTGCTAATAACGCCAAGGTCGCGGGTTCGATCCCCGTACGGGCCAACAACTTTTAAAACGATGTTTTAATATTTCTGCTGATCTGTTATTCTTTATTGCTGTAAAACACCACCAAAAGCTAGAAATGAAGTATTAAGTATAAATTGGACATGCTTTTCTGTCTAGTACTACAAACTTGATATACTATATCCCCACAGCCTACATTTCTATTTTATTTTCTCCATGACGTTTATGTGGGTTTGTGTATCAAAAATTTCATTCATAATTCATCACAATTCATTCTTGCATGAACAGATTAACATTTCTGTGGACCTATCATTCCATATTGCTGTAAACCACCATCAAATGCTGTAAATTAAGTATTAAGTAAGTATGAATTGAAAGTGCTTTTCAGTCTAAGACCACAAGCTTGATATTTTGTTCTCATACTTTTCCTTTTTCTCTTATTTATTCCATGTTTGTTTCAAAAATTGAACTATTTTTACATTTCTGAAGATCTCTTATTCTGTATTGCTGTATACCACCACCAAATGCTATAAATGAAGTATGCAGTATAAACTGAAAGCTTGATATTCTATATCCCCATTCTCTAGATTTCCTATTATTATTTCTTCATGACATTTGTGTATCAAAAATACAATCCACAGTTAATCACAATTCATTCTTACATTTTAAAATTTCTGCTGATCTTTTATTCTTTATTGTGTAAACCACAACCAAATGCTAGAAATGAAGTATTAAGTATAAATTGAAAGTGGTTTTCAGTCTAGGACTACAAGGTTGATATGTTTAAAAACCCATACACATGCCTGACATGCGATTAGGCATTCTTTTCCTGGCAGGTTTGAGACATCTCTGACATCTACTCTAAAAATGTCACATGATCTAATATTTTATACTTTTAACATCTTTCTTTATTGCAATATTATTATAGTTGGAAGGTTCCAGCCACTGTAGTCATATAATCTTGTGTTTGTCATGAAATGAAATCAGCCTTCGGAACAGTCACAAACCTTTATTTTTAATCACATACAGTAATTTTCAAGGCCAAAATCCAAATAAATAAAAGTAGGGCACATCTGCTATAGTCTCACAAAGCAGTAATTCCACTCACACAAAGAAGATAAGACCTAAAGAATGATCAATACAAAAAAGGAATATTAATACTAAAGGAAGTAGTACATAATTATAATAGAATGTAATAGAATTGATTCTTTTTTGTTCCCGAAAAAAAGAGCAAAACATATTTACAGTCTGTGATTAAATGGAGTGTACATCATGCCAAGCAGTGTCTATCGTTAAGTTCATTCAGACGACAGTCACTGCATAGGAGCAGGCAGGCAGTGAATTCTGCTCTTTATCCTCACATAACTGATATCTGACTGGTCTTTTTCTTTGAAGTGTAAACCCTCGTGATCCATTCATGATTCGAAGTGACGTTGCCCACTGTCCTGTGGATCATCTCGAGTTCTTTCTCCTTTCGGCACACAGATTCTTTCCATTGAATGGAGGTGAAAGAAAATGTGACATTTATATAGGTATTGAGAAGTAAGCATTATCTGTTTTAGTGGGAAAGCCATGTTAGAGTTGAAATTGTCTCCTGAGCTGAATAATTACTAATCCTGGCTGTTGGAGTTGTCCAATCAAAACAATCCACAATCAGAGTAGATCCTGACACATCAGAAGGCCGACAGTAATTGTCCATAGTTATCAATATTGACGAAAAGGCCATTGATAAATGAGCAATATTTTGTGACTTCTTTTACATTGTAAGAAAAATAATTCAGAACAAAATCACCTGCTGTTTATGTGAGTGTAAAAAAATGTAACAATTGACAACAAATGATCATATCGGTTAATGAGTGCTGTTTACAATTAGTGGAGTCTGTTTTGATCATATTACATTATCTAGTCCAACATTACTGAAATTTTTAGGTCCTTAAAACTGGCATTGGTCACAAAATCATCTATTGGAGTGCTTGGGCCAGTCTTTTTTTTCTCTAGCTCATTAGTGCATTAGCCAAAAGCACTGGGGTGCATATAGCCATCATGCACCATCAAGAGGAGATCAACCATGACGTCTTTCCATCAACATTTTTAGGACCACTGTGGTCTATGATGGTTTGGACGCAATGTAAAATAACATGGAATGACTGAATGCAAATAGAGTCCTCATCAATTCAGGGTCAGTAGAATTAAAGAGAAAAGAACTGAACCCAAAGCTGAGGTCAAGGAACTGGCAAGAAAGAGCAAGAGCTGTAAGAATACATAAAGGGCTAAGCAGAGTTGGGTATAACATAGGGCTGCACAATATATTGTCTGTTAATTGGCACTGTGATCTTGGTTTCTGCGATACTGATGTTGCAGAAGGCTGCAGTATGCAAATGTGTAAAATTGCCAAGGTGACCAATCACAACTGTAAGTGGATGTTTTGATGAATTGAGGTGTTTATGTAATCCAGCAAAAGTCAAATTATTTTGGCCACTCTTTACCAATTAAAGACACAGATTCACAGATGTGTGTTTAACAGGCCCATAATCTACATTTTCCTTGACATTTGGGTGGGTTTGTTTATCAAAAATATAATTCATAATTCATACTATTCATTTTTATGTGACCATTTCCACTCTTTGTTTATCCTTTAAACGTAGACCATCTGATTTTTGTTACTGTGCCTTTAAGACCTGTTTTCTGTTTGGCTGCCCTATAATGCAGCTCTTTCAAAATTCAGCACAGGGCTGAAACATTCCTTAGAACTTCAGCATAAACAGGCAGGGCTAAATAAAGAGATGTATGTAAATGTGTCGGTTCTGTGACATCACAAAAACTACCAAGTGTTTCTGCAGGACTATATGGATGTCAGAGAGAAACTTTAACAATATTTATGGACATTTTAATTCCAGAAAAGTGATATGGGCCCTTCAGTACCTTAACAGTAATCACAATTGCAATATGTAGCAGTGTAATCTCGATACTAATTTGTTTATATTGTGCAGCCCTAGTAAAAAGTCGTAACATTGAAAGTTCACCACTGACGTGAAATATAGCCAATGTTAAACTGAACATGTTTACAAAGTCTAGCGTACACAAACCCGCAAACCTTTACATGTTGAATAGTGATACAAATTAACAAATCCAGAGCACTCTGAAACAAACTTGGGGGGGAAAAAATACCAGGATAACCCATGACTACAGTATTTTTGGTCACAAAACTTAATAATAATTTTGGGCAATGTAATCTTAATACAGCTTTACAACACAATTTGTTTAAAATATGAAGCATTACAAGTAACTATGTTTTGAATGTTACTGTTGAGTGTTGACTAAATGTTGAGACCAATATTTTTCAGTTTGAGCATCTCTAATAAGTAAACATATGATATACATCAAGACACTACACCCTCTCCAGCTCTGAGAGAGACGTCTAGACATTCATGCTCCTGGGCTCAAAAATGTGCGTTTTGGGGAATATACTTAAATAACAGTAACTTATTGCACATTCATTTCATACTTTTATCTTTGTTGATGACCATTTCTAACTAGAACTATGACAATATCAATATCTATATATAATGTAATATATATAAAAAAAATACTGGCTTCCACAAACACAGGAGGCCAAACTAAAACCTCGCCTTTCAAAAGGTCTCTACAAGGCATTTTGACTACATTAACCTGCCAAGTTTTCATGTTTTGCTGTCTTGTAAACATGCAACAATACATAGGTAGATGTCTTAGAATTTCTGCTATTGTTAAGAGAAAGGCTTGACATGAGAACGGATATAAAGCTACACACAT
>JBBIGA010039961.1:0-13441 GCA_037576975.1 Alestes dentex
CCATTTTGTTTAAGAGTGAAGGAGAGATTTGTTTTCTTTGAATTATTCAAGTTCTGTAAACGCTGCATCATTTCTCTTGTTTTGATGTTTTGTCTTTTTCTTTAAAATGATGCTTTAAAGAACAATATTTTTATTTGGAAATGAGGAGAAATCTTGTCAGCAGTTCTTAAAAACTAAGGCAAAGCTGTTCAGTTCAGTACTTGCACCTGAGGATAAAACCTGAGAAACTGAACATTTTTGCGGTGGTCTCTTATATAGATATATATATATACATATCTGTGTGTGTGTGTGTGTGTGTGTGTGTGTGTGTGTGTGTGTGTGTGGTGTGTGTGTGTGGTGTGTATATGGGTACACAGTTTGAAGACCCATGCTCACAAAACACGCTTTATAAGTAAACTTCAATAAGTTAGAAAATACGTACATCTTTCTACAGGAAACGAACAGAAATATGCACATCGTACTGCATAACTTCTATTAATTTGCTGAGTTTAACATGTGGAAAAAAACTAAATTACATTATAACAAATTGTAACAAATCGCTCATTAATACAAGTGCAAGGAAGGGATTTTTGGAAAACAGCCCCAGTCAAAAAACACGAGCGAGAAGTCTGAACCTAACGAGGCAGGTCAGAAAGGTGAAGAAAGGAGCAAAACAGCGAGAGAACCGTGACACGGCTGAGAGACTCGGCGTAGACTCTGGGGACCGAGAGCAAGTTTATATTTGAGTCCAGCTGTGCAGAAGCGCATAACATGTAGGTGGATCTGATGTGGGCTGGCGACCAGAAGACCAGTGAAGCAGCGCTGGGGCTTGTGGGGGTCGAGGGGATGGGGGTGGGCTATGAGGGTGTTGCAGCCCACATTACACAGACCACATTTCATTACTATTTTTTTCCAGTATGTTCAATTCAACCACTAACTTGTATTTGTGTGCTAAAATGTGCAGAGGTTTGTTCTCTCTAAAGGCTGTGAACTTACTTTCACTTAGAAAATCAGCAAAATGTAACCAGGGGTGCCAAAACTTTTGCATGTAAAGAATCAAAGCTCATCACAGTCAGAAAGGATTTCATAAGGCTTTAAATAAGGGTTTTATTAGTATTCATTACATAAATAATTCGTTTAAAAAAGGGGTTTAAATAAATAAACAATACATTTAAGTAACAGGTTTTATAAGGTTTAAATGGCCAAAGTTCACCTCTCTATTACTTATTTTTACTAAGAATAAACTACATTATAGCGCATGTAGTGACTGAATAATAAACCTTGGATTTGATTCACCTGGAATTTTAAGTGACTCATGCAATGGTTGTATCATAATGAATTAAGATTCAGACCCAGTGTGAATGTAGTGTGATCATCAGTATAGTTTTGTGATGGAAAAGCAGCATCTAAATGGGGGGGGGGAGTAACGCCCCCTGTTTTTGTGCAGAAATGAACTTAGACAGAATGCATTTAGGCCGTGCCCAAATTGATTTCATTTCTCTGTAGATCTGACCTTTTCTCTTTGAACTGGAAGGGACTGAAATAGTCCTGACACTGTCCCACGATTTCCCTTTCACTCTCATTCAGCTGCGTTCTGTCTCCGTTGGCTCTAATCACCATGCCCTAAAAACGCTATGAGACTTATGTCACTTTTATTGAACTCTAAAGGCACCTCTATGAGACTACAGCACGATTCCCCAATAACAATAAATACATAACATTAATTCAATAGCAGCTGTCGAATTCATAGTTGAAACTATTAGTAGGAATAAGCCTTCCGATGCACAACACAGTAATAAGACTTCAAGAGGATGATGGTTTTGTATGTTGTGAAATCATGCAGGAGACAGTGGACTTGGTCAAGTCTCACATGGAAGAATCCACTGAAAATGCAGAATGTTCAGACATCTACGAGCCGATGGCAAACTCATCGCAAAAATTCGTCGCAAAATACTCCCTCCAGGAGGACATATACGAGTCCATGATGGAGCTGAATCCTGAGATGCAGCTGTGTAAGTCACATTATGTTTAATGAAGCTTTATTCATTCATGTTTGATGAGAAGCATTCAAACTTATACACATGGGCGGCGGAACCATTATAGCAGGGGGGATGTGTGCCCCCCACTTTTCAAAATCATTTGTTTCGTCCCCCCACTTTTCCCGCCCTAGATTACAGCCGAGATGTAGAGCCCCCCCTGTTAAAAATGCTTCCAGGGCCCATGCTTATACAACATTCTGGGATACATGGCAATCAATGTAATGTATTTTTTGCAAATGGTGAAAAAGGACTATCCTGATTAGTACTGAAAGTACTGAAACTGCCCCTTTCTGTGTGCAGATGAAGACCTGAGCACTGATTTACAGGAGTCGCCCAACCCACAAGAAGCTTTGCTGAGAAAATTCTTTGAAGGTGAGAGGACAGAGGCTTAGAAACGTCCCTCTAATAAACAAAACCGACCTGTTAGAGGAATTTGGGAATTAATTAGAATTGTTTTTCTTAATTAAATATTATGTGAATATTCTGTAATCTTTGGGGACACAAACATGAGAGTAGCTTTAAAAAGCAAATGTTTGTTGCAAGTTTACCGATGTTATGATGCAACATTTTTATGAGCTTTCCTGTCTGAGTGTATGTACAGCACCGAGGCAAGACTGGTGTATAGTAAGGTGGACTTTCATTTGATAGCTCACCAATGTAAAAACTGTATTTTCTATCTAATATTTTTTCTCTTATTTAATGACTAACTTTTGGTTCAGAAGCAAATTTCTAACTATAAATTGCCGTTCCACTAAATCAGTAAAACCAGAGGAGTATTCGGAGAACCCTCACGAAGAACTCGATGGAAATGGCTATCCTGAGATGAGCGTTTTTGACACGGGGGAGGAAATTGTAGACATTTATGGAGAGGAGGAGGAGGACCCATATAAAATTTGTGAACCAGATGACATCTACGACACTGTCGATGATCAAGACGCTCCCGCAGTTCTGAACCGCCCGCCTGCCCCGATTCCTCGGCCAGCCACGGCCTCGGAGACTGAAGAATGCAAAACCTACATTTCTACAGGTAAGATCCAAAATGTGTTGCAACCAGAGAAGGGCAGAATAATACATGAGTAAAAGTAGTGCTATTTCTGAGTATAGCTGCACAATATCTTGTTGTTATATTCTAATATATTGGGAGCAGCTGGTGGCCTAGTGGGAAGGGAGTGTGATCAGAAGGTCATGGGTTCAAATCCCAGCACTGCTAGTGGTACCCTTGAGCATGGTACCATCCCCACACACCCCACGCACGCCTCCCGGGTGCCCCCGCTGGTGGCAGCCCCCTGCCCTACTTGGTTAATGGGTTGAATACAGAGAAAGAACTTCACACTGTTCACACCATGCTGTGCTGTGGTATCGTCACGTATGACTATATGGGGCCGCTTTACTTGACTTGACTTGACTTTAATATATTGTTATTGCAATACCAGTCTGTGCAAAACTGACACTGCAGGCTGCAGTATGCAAATGAGCTTGGCAGAGTGACCAATCACAGCTCAGTTACTGGGTGTTCCGATACATCAAGGTTTTCACGTAACCCAGCAAAAGTCAAATCATTTTGGCCAATTTTAAACCATTAAAGCAGCCAGTGAATTGGTGCATGAATGGACTAGGCTAACCTTTTATAAGCTAAATGAGGATACAGGCTTAAACCTATGACTTGAGAGCTCAGATAATGGATGGAGTAACATTGAGTAACTTACACTGAGTACCCCTGTATAAATAAAAGTATTATGATATGAAAGTGCAATTCATTTAAATCGCACTCGAGTACAAGGAACTTGTTACTGCTCTCCTCTGACTGCAACCAGTGTTCTCCTTGTTCCTGCTGTATTTCCCAGCTCTCAGATAAAATGATGATGCAGTTGACTGTCTCTTTGTGGTATAAGAAGTAGTGAAACCGGTCCTTTAGCTTCATCTTAATGTTCTTCTTCATGGTCCTGCAGTGTTCTGCTCCAAGGATTTGTTATATTCGTCAAGCAGCCACGCCAGGACAGAGCATTCCAATGGTAGGATTTTTTAAGAGCTTGCATTATGTGTACTGAATGTAGGAAATAAAATTAATTGAAACATTCAGACATTTCACAGATTAAGTCCTACAATCCAAGAACAAGTATTAATCATAACATAACTATTTGTCAATAAATGCTGTAAATGACGTGGTGTTGACATGTAATTTCTGTACTCATGAAAGTGTGGGTCCACATACAGGCTCTCAGAGTTTAAGGGGTTAAACTACAGCTTTGTTATTCAGTTTATTAATCTCTTGCAGTCCAGGCATATTAATCAGGTCTTAATATGAATTATAATTCAATAAAAACTGTAAATGACTTGGTGATAATAGGCAGTTTCATGAACTGGAAGTGTGGCTCAACACACAACCACTTTTTAAATGTATTGGTTAAACTACAGCTTTATTATTCAGTTTATTCATGTCTTGTTAGTGCAGGCATATTAATCAGGTATTATTCATAATTATTATGGCTTGGTATTCGTTTGCAGTTTCATGAACTGGAAGTAGCTTAAGGGATTATTATTCAGTATCTACTCTGAGACACTGCGAAAGTTAAAAAGGAAGGAATGCAAGTGTGTAAAGGCTGAACTGCTGTTCCTCTGTTCACACCAGCCTCAGTGTGGTCGGTGAGAAGCGACACCAGCAGCACTGCTCATGACCCGTACGCCGGCATGAAGACTCCAGGCCAGCGGCAGCTCATCTGCCTGCAGGAGAGGGTGAAGGTGGGGGAGCTGACTGTGGAGGAGGCGGTGCAGGAGTTCAAGGCCTGGCAGTTCAACCAGGACAAGCGGGCTCAGTCCGTTCGCTTTCAGCAGGTACCGGCAAGCGTTATCCTGTCCTGCTACATTCACATTTACATTTACGCCATTTAGCTGACGCTCTTAACCAGAGCGACGTACATCAGTGCTCAAGTC
Organism: Alestes dentex; assembly: GCA_037576975.1. Classification (NCBI taxonomy): domain Eukaryota; kingdom Metazoa; phylum Chordata; class Actinopteri; order Characiformes; family Alestidae; genus Alestes; species Alestes dentex. The sequence continues at coordinate 4,950 of JBBIGA010039961.1, forward strand.
TTAGACCTGTAAAGCTAAATTAAGTCAACATCCACCATTCAACCAAGTTACTGCACGCTCGGTACACCTAAACTACACCTGTCTAATGATACCTACACAACATCTATCAAAGAAAGTCAGAAGGTAAAACAACAGTACCACATTCACTCAGAGCAGCGCCGTCACTGCTCCTGCCAGCTGCACTGTGTGTTGCCTTGCCCTGTAAATTGTTGTACTGCTCTTGTGTTTTTTGCAGTCACTTGTGTGGTCTTGTGGTGTTTCTGTTGTACTGACGCTCTTGTGTGTTTTGCTTCTCTCTTTAGTCCTGTCCTGAATTTGCATTACTCTTACATAAATTTAGCACTTAGTATTTGTCTAATATAGTTCCCACACTGTCCTGAAGCTTGACTGGGTCCTCATATTGTTGGTCACTCTGGATAAAAGCATCTGCCAAATGATTGTAGATTTGCGTAGTCATGTGGTATTTCTGTTATTGCTCCTTGTGTTGTTTCTGCTATACTGCCTTGTCCTGTAAATTATTGTTCTGTTGCTGTTGTGTTTTTGCACTCTCTGTGCAGTGCTGTCCTGCACTTGTGTGGTCTTGTAGTGTTTCTGATGTATTGGTGTGTTTTTTGCACTCTCTCTGTAGTCCTGTCCTGCACTTGTGTGGTCTTGTAGTGTTTCTGTTATTGTTCTTTGCATTGCGTCATGGTCCTAGAGAAGTGTTGTTTCATTTCACTGTGTAGTGTGTGCATGTGACTGAAATGACAATAAACACCTACTTCACTTGACTTGACCTGACTTGACTGATCTTCATTCACAGCACCAAGCAGAACAAAATCAAATATCAAGCAAAGGCTTTACGTACCTGACCAGAACCCTGTAGTGTGATGGACCACAGCTACAGTTTTTGATGTATTTGTGTGTGTGTGTCTGTGTGTATGTGTGTGTGTATGTGTGCATGTGTATGTGGATGCACCTCTAGCAAAATTTACAGAGATTACGAGACAGCATAATCCGACGGCACAAAGAGAAAGGGAGGAGTGGGAAAGCTGAAGGTAGGAATTTTATTACGTATTACATGAAAAATTGCTGGAGATCAATTTATGTCCCAAAGAACGAAGTGCGGTTAATAAACTCAAACACAGAAGAAATGCAGTGCAATCACAAGAGCTCATGCCTTTGAAATGGGAATCTCAGAAGTGGAGGAAAAAAACGTTAATTACCGTAACTGGCTCATCATCATTATCCCTTCATTCTCTAAAGAGCTACTGGTGTTTTCAAAGGGTATAAAACATAGATTAAAAAAAGACAATACATGGTTTTGATGACTTCTCATGAGCTTTATTTGAAAAAAAAAAACACTCTTCTTGCAAATTGTCGGTTAACAAATGTAAAACACAAATTTCTCAAATTTGGTTAAATTTCTTATACGATCTGGGTTTTCTAAGTTAAGATATTACATTATTTTATAATGTAAAGCTTCAAGAAGAGTTCATCATTAAAAAATACCAAACTCCCAAACTTTTAACCAAATAGTTCATGTGTACTTGTAACTGATACATTGCTCTGCATCTCTGTAGTATCTTTTGTACCTGAATACTTGAACCCTGTGTAATTTAGTTGACCTCGCCCATGGGTCATTTAACACACTGTACATTTTACTTAAAAAATCCTTCAAATGAAGTGGGCTGCCTCAACATTTTGAGTCCATCGAGATTTAAATAATTCTGTGTATGTGTATAAGATTTCTGTTTTATTAACATGAATCAGAACCAGAAAACGTAATTGATCCCGGGGGAAACTGCTTGTGTTTTTTAAGTCTTTTTTAAACTCATTTAAAGGCAGCCCATTTAACCCACTTCATTTAAAACATATTAATGAAATGTCTTATGCTGTTACATTATTTCATTGATGTTTACTCATTCGACAGTTGGTCTTACTGAAGCAATTTTCTTGTATCGCTGTGTTCAGTGTTTGTTTCCCCCGTTTTAATCAGATTTCGAGATCACTGCTCCAATGCAGAGAGGCCTCCAGTGGGGTACGCACATGAATGTGGAGTGTTCGGTGTACGAGCCCTCCCCTCGCTCCGTCACGCAGCCGCCTCCCGTTAACAGACCTCCGCAGAGGGGAACGTGGCAAACAGGAAGCGCCTCCAGCACGTCTAGTGAGTAAAGTCACAGCACGCGTTGCATCATCAGACTGACCTCATTTGGTTTTAAGAGCCATGTCCACTTCCTCAGCGTTCTCTCTGTCTGTGCCACTAAGTGTGAGGCGAACAGTAGTGATCGCCAGCTCGGGTCCATTCACAAGTCCAGATAAACTGAGCTTTTTGTTGTAGCATCGAGACAGAGGTGTGTAGGATCGCAGACACAGTGCAGGTGTGATGGAAGCCATAACACACGGGCACAATGCATTTGAATGGGGCAGCTGGTGGCCTGGTGGTTAGGGAGTTACAACCTGCGTTTGGAAGGTTGTGGGTTTGAATCCCAGGACTATCAGTGGCACCACTGAGGTACCCTTGAGCAAGGTACCGTCCCCACACACTGCTCCCCGGGTGCCGCTGACGGCAGCCCACGGCTAAACGCAGAGGACTCAAGCAATTTCTCTCAGGATCAATACAGTGTATTGCTAAAAAAACGATCAGAAATCTGGAAGCATAAAAGTAAAAAAAAAATCCACATCGTCTTGAGAGATTTTTTTAAATGTACAATTACTGTTTATGGGTTGAATTTACCATTCTAAAATAGAATATTACCTGAGCAAAAGGTATAGTAAGTTTAATATGTAATTTATTTATGCTAACATTTGCAAAAACATTTAATTAAATAATAACAACAACGACCATAACAACAACAACAACAACAACAATAATAATAATAGTAATAATAACAATATTTTGTTCCCAATGGAACTTATTTTCAAAAACTAAACAGATCATTTGACCGGGGGGTGTTCAGACTTTCACGTGCACCTGTAGGCCGAACAGCCGTTTCTGATTTTTTCTCGCTGTTGTGCTTGACATTTAATGAGCAGAAGTAGTGAATCCTCTTCTGCTTTGGACTGAATGTTTTTTCTAAACAGAAGTGGTGAGAATGGCATTGAATAGATCACTGATCAATCACTAATGAAAATGAATCGGTGAACTGAATTGCATTGGGCATCAGATTAATTAAAACAGAGAATCTGTTTGGTAAACTGAATGAAACTCCCCATGACTAGCAGCCCGGCTTCCTCTGAGATTTTATCCTCACCTTTATCACTCAGTGACAGCAAGTGAGAGGTGGAGATCAGTATCTACTCCTCATCTGATCTGGATGTTACGCTGTGGTTTAAAGGCAGGGGAGTGATTTCGAAACTGGTGGGAGGGGGCACTGTAACGTGTGTGTGTGGGGGGGCGCCTGGGGTTTACCTAAGAATTTACATTAATGCATACGTGAATAATATGCCGTACTTCAATGGCGGCACCAATTTAATAACAGAAATAGAACTGCTTTGTTATGTGTTAAATTTGGCAGATGCTGCGATAAATAAATGAGGTGCTGCGCACATGAACACATTTTAACTTCTACTTTTCGTGCTGTGGTGGTGTTTTAAAGAACAGTTGACGCTACACATCATGAAATACACAGAGGCGCCGCAGTCTAGGGCAATAAGGATGACAGCTTAGGTCAAAACTCTTGGCGCACTCATGGATGGGGACCTGAGTTTCAGTGCTTACGTTAAAACCATAGCTAAATCAGCATTATGGCATCTCAGGAACAACGAGAAGGTCTGGGATTTTGTGTCAAAGCAAGATTTAGAGGCACTTATCCATGCCTTTATGTCCTGTTGGACTGACTGTTGCAGTGCTCTTCTCTTTGGCCTCCCCAAAAAAACACTAGACAGCCGCAGCTTATTCAAAATGCTGCTGCTAGAATTCTAACAAAAACGGAGAAAAGAGAGCACTTTCCTGTCCTCAGGTCTTTATACCGGCTTCCAGTCAGAAATACAACTACTGTCTCTACATGGTTTGTGCCATAAATATATCTCAGTAATGTCTGATGAACATCAGCCTCTCAGATCTTTAGAATATCAGCCTTAGAAAGTCTCTTAAGCGGTCTAATGCTGGAGCCATGGCCTTCTTTTCTTTTTATTCTCATTTTATCTCTGTAAAACATATAGAATGGCCTCTGTGCATGATAATGAGCCACACAGGTAAACTTGCCTTGCCTTGTGATAAGCCTGTAAATCCTGACTGTGGAAAAATGTATGCAGCACAAAATGTTAAATTATTATTTTGTTGATAATGATCAGAAAGTGTAGAGCCTGCAGAATGTAAGTGTGCTTGACTGTGAGAGGACTGTATGAAAAGTGGATGAAAAGGCTAGGGACGCTTGCGTGCTTGTTATCGTGAAAGTCAGAATGAAAAGGAAGACATTACACCATGCAGTGTTTCTCTTTCGGCAGAATTTCGTCATAGCTCTTTCTGTTCTGAGTGGGTGGCCTGACTCGTTTTCGTTCTTTAACCCAGGAGCAGTTTTTATAACAGACCATTTTTATTTCGTCTTGTGCCAGACAAGAAGACTAACCTCTTAAAATTAAAATTTCAAGAGTGTGCTCTTTCACCATCTGTGGTCTGTGAAGTGCTAACTTCTATAAATATCCCAGCGAGTTTGTCTGTGGTGTGGTCGCAGTTATCTCTCATTACAGCCTGAAACACTTCAAACCCCCCAGTTAACACTGACAGATGCTCCTGAAACAGCGTCTAAATTTCTCTCCAAAGGAGCCATCATAAATCAAGCAGCATGTTTAAGAATCCAACGTGTAAGAAAGAGGAATTTGCTCAGTTTTGTATTTATAATGAAAAAAAACAAAGTAGCTATCATTATAATTCACAAATCATAGATGCACAGAGAAGCTACATAAGTGAAGCAGACATGGTGATATTAAGTAATTTTGATAGATGAGGATTTGGGGACATCATATGTGTAAAGAAAAAGACAAACCAGTTCTCTAGTTAATACAGCCAGAAGGATAGTCATGAATAGAATTGTGCTGGTCAGTATCAGTACCAGTTTGAGACTGGATAAAATGACTGGCCACAAACACCTTGATCACTGTGATTTACTTTTACACTTCAAGTGTTTTAACCTGTTGCTGTCTAGGCCCTACTCAAACAAGAAATAGTTTTTTGGTTCAGGCTTAAAGCATTACAAATCGTTCATGTGGCAATTTCTGTCCAGATGAACACGGGCAATAATTTACATACAGTCTAATTTCGAAGCTTCTCTAAAAAACCACTCAGAATAAATTCTGACCAGTTCTGCTTTTGACTAGGGGTGTGCTGGTCTGATACACAGTAGCGATATCGCTCCGATATGAGCCCCAAACACTGGATCGGATATCGGAAAAAGCCTGAGCGATCACGTAAATGCTTCACTAAACTCTGATCAATGCGCCGTTAAGAGAAATACATAGATGAAGACATGAGTAACACAGACGAGCAGCAGGGCTGCGTCCCAAACGGCTCCCTGCTCCCTACATAGTGCACTAAAATACCGACTCCTGCACAAACAGTGTAGAACACGTCTAACACAGAGACACTGGAGACTCAGACATGTGTGCAGAACTCCAGAATGGACACACTGGACACTATATGAGTGTAGAAACTGGAGTTTTATCATTCACATAGCGCCCCCTAGAGGAAATAGGGAGCCATTTTGGGTTTGAAGTGCATCAAGACAAACATGTTATTAAAAACTTGTTTTTGAAGAGGGAAATAGACAATATCAGACTGGCAGCGGTACCAGCAGACGTTCGAGGATGCAGTATCAGTCTCAGACACGAAAAAATGGTATTCTGTCACCCATTATCATGAATGCAAAGTTTTTCAACCCTGTGGCAATGTGTACCTGTGACCTGAACAGGTAGCAGCAGCAACAGACTGAGCACGCTGAGCACCATCAGCTACAGCAGCGGGGCCGACGGGGAGCTGGAGGTGGGCACATTTTCCTTTTGTCATGTTTATAAGAATAACATTATTACCTGATGTCTTATTCTGCACTGGAGAATGAGATCATTCAAAATGAGATCATTTTCCCTTCATCATGAAAGTAGTTGATCAGTCAACACTTAACAACACACAGTGAAATATAACCCTGAATCGCTCCTGAAAGATTAAATAATAATCATAAAGTAAAGCAGCAAATACACACAAATGTAAACAACGTAAATGTAACAATACATACAAACTATAGACTAAATGGATCTGAATGGAGGATCACTGGAAAAAATGGAAGATGTGCAAATTGGTGACCGATGATGAAAAACCAAGCAGGCATGTATCACTGAGCCCAGTGATGGTCTCAGAGGATCGTATGTAGGTTCACCTTGTGTTCTGGAGGCCTGTTTTTTTCACTCTCGGTCAAATTTTAATGACAAAACACTTGCAAAGCTGTGCAATTTAAACACACTCACACACTTTACAAATGTAATATTATTTCCGTAGTGTTTATTTCAAACACTTCAGGTTTTTGTATTTCTGAGTTTAACTCGATTTCGCGCAGCATTCATTCTGGCAGGGTGTTTGAGAGTCCCACAAAACGCCCATTCTGCTAATTCAGGGGTCGTACTGTAGTAGCTGTTACTGATACACCAGCACTTTCTGAAACACTATTTCTGCAGGTAAAAAAACAGTAATAAAATGATAATTCACAGCAAAAATCACCAGACTTGAATGCTAGGATGAAAGTTGATGGGTTGGGGAACCCAGGAATGAGCTATTAGGCTATTAGCCATTAAACTCCAGTTTTTAGGATCACCTGAGTCACCCCACACTTTCATAAAACATTGAACTGTTAATTAATGCCTGTTTTCCAATGTCTGTCTGGTTAAAGGAGCTTCAGGAGATCGCTCCTCCTCCTCCTCGGCCTCGACGCCCTGAAGGTCCGCCCACTCTGCCCCCGCCCAGAGTCCCGCCGCGCATACCTGAGCGGTGAGCCTTTCCTGCCACTTTCACTTTTGCACACCTGTTTTTTTTTTTTTTTTAACGTACAGAAGTTTGTAGGAGACCTGTGGTTCAGCATTTTCCTCTCATGTCATTTTCTGGAACCCTCTATCTGATAAACCGGACTATAAAATCTGACTCAAAATCATGAGGGGATTTTTCATATGTCAAAACAGCAGCATTTTCTCACGGCGGCCCATACACTCCTCTCATGTCTGTATAGTGTTTTATAAGTTGTGCGAGGAAGGAAGTGCCAAAAAAACCCATATTAGCCCCTCGTCGTCAAGCGAGAGAACAGGAAAGAGGTCGACCACAAAACAGAGGCCTCTGAGACACGGGTGTTGTGCTGTGTGCACTAATAGGTTCTAGGTGTTTGTGAAAAATGTTACAGTTGCACTTTATTAGTGAAAAATAGGCAAATGGTTCCTTCTCGATGCCTGAGAGAAGCAATGCAGCTGCAGTCAGAAAAAGAGTGGGTTTCAACTCTCTCCTGTGTGGCAAACCAAAACGGAAATCAAGAGCTCCTCCGACCACAAACACTAACAAACAACGCTGAAGTGAAACTGAACACCAGAGCGTCTGCAGTGCCCTGTTAAATGTTAAACTAAATAATGTGTTACACCTTTCATTTGACTTGTGCACATTCTGAGGGAAGCTTAATAAGCACAGGTGCTCCATTATAACTGTTATGAATCTGTATTTGAGACTGGAAAGGGATGCAGTGAGTTTGGAGTTATCTTGGTGTGGATAAAAAGCAATGCTAGATTGTATCTGTTTATTTATTAAGATTAACTCGATTAACATAATGAAGATTAGAATGGTTGTATTGACCATTCAAGCAGAGAGGAATATCTTTATTAATGTAATCAAATTGTATACATAAATGTATAAGAATGTACAGACAAATATAAGAACAAAAGTCTGCACTGGCGTGTTTATATATGTGTATATATATATATATATATATATATATACACATTTATATATTTATATATGTATGTAAATATGTATGTGGAAACTGCATTCTTGCTGAGCTTCTAAATGTTTAATGAACAGCTATAAATGAAAATAAATAAGCCCAGATTTTTTTCTAAGATGAGAGAATCTGTAACAGTGTAGGTCTGACTCCTATTAACTGGTTGTTGGTGATGCAGAGTCAAACTCTAGACTGTCCTTTAACTTTAAATGCACTCGTTACTGTTTCAGCACTTGTCTTGTGGCCCACATTATAATTATAATTATATTAGGTGGCTTTTTGCTGGTTAGCAGTGACAAATAAAAAATATGACATTTCCTGGCTAATAAAGTTAAATAATAATGCTAATAATGGAGAATTACCGTAAAAAATTAAGATTTTTTTAACTTTAATGTTTTTTATTACATTCAAGACTGTTCTGAAACGTTCTGAAATGGCAATTGATAGCAACCATGGGTTAACGACAACAACGACAACAACAACAACAACAACAACAACAACAATGATCTAAACCTCTGGCCTTTTTTCTGGTGCTCTGTGGCTGTTACA